>CABHPQ010175797.1:0-60951 GCA_902168405.1 Peromyscus aztecus
CGGGTCCTGTGCTCAGTGCATGAATTGGCTGTTTGAAACCTGGGGCTTAGCAGAGGCTTGGCTCAGCCTGGGAGGAGGGGACTAGACCTGCCTGGACTGAGTCCACCAGGTTGATCTCAATCCTCAGGGGATTCTTTGCCCTGGAGGAGATGGGAATGGGGGGTGGGCTAGGGGGAAGGGGAGCGGGGCGGGATGGGGGAGAACAAGGGAATTCGTGGCTGATATGTAAAATTAAATTATATTGTAAAATAAAATAAAATAAATTCAAATAAAAGGATTTTATTTCAAAATCTCAGTGTTTGTGATTCCTCTCTATGGTCTACTGGTCGGGAAAGATCTAGAGGCTACCAAAGTAATACAGGTTATTGCAAAAGTTTTTGCTGCCCACCAGAACCAGATGATAAAAATGTGTTGCTGAGGACAATACACACTTTGGATAGAGAGCAAAGAGAAATCTAGGTGGAACTAAGGAGAGACTATCCTCCCTATTGAACAGAATTCATAGTGTTGGGAGTTGTTATGCATACTGTTCCGGTAGAAAACTCATCAAGATCTTAGACTCTTTGACTAGTATTTATTGCAATTTCACATTTATGAAATGGCTAATAATGATGCCCAGGAGATGAATGAAATCTGGAAATGGCTCTGCTTTTCCCTAGGTCTCTTTCTGCCTTAAGAGGATGTGTCCAGATATGATGAATGCATTTCAAACATGTGCTTTGTCTGTGTCTCCATAAAGTTTCTCTGTGAATCATCTTTGCTTTAATGTAATAATGCTTGAACATATTTACCTTCCTTCCCCCAACTCCTCTGAGTACAGCAAGGGCAGTAAGCTCAAATTTCTACCACTGACTGAGAACTAGTAACATTTGATAACTTCATATCTGAAAGGAGACTAGTTGGGTTTTTTGGTTTTTTGTTTGTTATGTTTAATGTTATGACTCCTGGTACATTAACTGCACAGCAAGCTCTCCTCTCAAGACTAGTTAAGCAACATAAATTAGATTCAGTGAGAGTGAAGGAGAAGAAAATGTAACATTGGTTGGAAAAGAAGAAAGGTACAGGAAGATGATAGTTAGCAAGAGTAGTTGGGGAAAGAAAAACAAATAAGTTTAAAATATATCAAATGAAATTTTCAAACAATTAACTAAAAAAGACTTAAAATCTACATAAAATCTGTATTTGATACCAAATAGAAGATAGCTAGACTAGACAATAAGTGTCTCATCCTGAACAAAAATAAGTCATGAAGCTAGACAATCATATTGCTAAAACTGCCTGAACAATGATGTATTTTCCATTAGGACTAAAGATCAAACAAAAATATTCATCATGAAAATCATTTCAACCCAACACATTACCTCTTCATCTTTATTTAATCATTCCTTAAAAAATGAAACTATATTAGATACCTTTCAAAAAGGTGGATATTTTAAATTACCAAGTATCCATTAACTATGTGAAACCCAAGCATGAAATGCAAGATAAGGTGCCTTCAAAACTTATTATTGTTGTAAATGATAAATAGTGAGACTTTTGTATATACATGTATCTGGGTTCATGAATATTGAAAGATACTTTTACACTGATATTACCTCCAACAAGTCAAAAAGAAAATATGGATACAGATAATATTCTACCTTCTATGTTATTCATTCCCAGATAAAGTGATTATTACCTTATATTGAACTAGATTATGCCATTTCCATTTTAAATAGACAAAGGAAGAAAGAATTAAAGATAGATAAAAAGAGAAAATGAGTACAGGGAAACAGCAAAGGGAGTATTTCTTACATTGAATATTATTTGTGCTTCAGACACATGAATTTTGATAAAGCAAGCAAATAATGAGCCATGTTGAAAGAGAATTCGACACTGGCATATAGAGTTCAGTTTTCAAATTCCTATATGAAGGATATCACATAGTTAGTATTTGAAGAGCTTAGATATTTACCAATAAAATATGTAAGCATATATGTATATACCTATATTCATATAGGTATATACATATATTCAAAGTCATGAAACCTCAGATTCTTCATTTATAGCCTACTTAAATTACACTGAGAGAATTTACAGCTAATCTGTCACACAAACTATCAGAAAGAAACAATTAGTTTTGGAAAAGCAATTTGAACAAGTTTCTATTTGGCACGATTTGCTGCAATGTCAGTAAAATGCTGATATATTGCACCTTAGAAGGTGAAATTTGTCTCCGATAGCACCAAGAAAGCAGGAGAATATGACATTACCTTAAACTTGCTCCACTGGTTCCCATCAATAGAGTCTTAAGGGGATTTAAGGTTACTCTCAATCTTTCTATTCTTTCTAGCAGAATATCTGTCAGAACTCTGTCATGACTTAGATACATGCTCCCTTTCCCATAGAATGTATCCTGACTACCCAGTAATGCAAGTCCCAAGTGGAGTCATAAATCGTCTTTGGGGTGTGATGCTGTGGTCTGAACTAAATAGGAGGCTTGCAATGTGTGTTCTTTGTGTAGTGCGTGTAATGCATAAATGTGTGATTTATTGTTTTTGATTATGAGAGCTGTTGAAACCAAACAATTATAAAGGCATGCTATTTTCTCCACAGATATCTTCATAAAAATAATAGGACTCCTCATATATTTTTAAAGCCCAGTTGAAATTATTAACAATGACAACATCGTGAGCTAATTGTAGTTTAGGTTTCAAAGCCTCATTATACGTTGTTAGAAAGAAACATCAAGGAGAAAACTGTGCAGAGTCAGTCAGACATTTAATGTTCATCTAAGGACAGCAACATGGTGAAAAATGGATGCTGGTATAAGTTTCAGATACCATTAAATGCCATTCAGGACCATGAGTTTCTTAGGTATATGTATCTCTTAGGAGGAGTTGACTTTTGGATCATCAAGACAATCTTTTGTTTTTCACATTCCACTCTATATAAGAGATGTTTCTTTTATATTTTTAATAGTGGAATAATTGCTAAAAGTTAACAATTGGTGTAGACTGGGTGAAAATATTTTACAAAATATTTTAGACTATAAAGTTTGAATTTCTTTAGTTTATAGGAAGTATGTAATAATGTAATCAAGTCAGTTTTTATGCCAGTACCAAGCTGTTTTTATTACTGTAGCTCTATAGCAGAGCTTGAAGTCAGTGATCATGATGCCTCCAGGATTCTTTTGGCTATCCTGGGTTTTTTGTTTTTCCATATGAAGTTGAGTATTATTCTTTCCAGGTCTGTGAAGAATTGTGTTGGTATTTTGATGGGGATTGCATTGAATCTGTGGATTGCTTTTGGTAAGATTGCCATTTTTACTATCCTATCCTGAGCATGGGAGATCTTTCCATTTTCTGACATCTTCTTCAATTTCTTTCTTCAGGGACTTAAAGTTCTTGTCATACAGGTCTTTCACTTGCTTAGCTAGAGTTACCCCAAGGTATTTTATATCATTTGTGGCTTTTGTAAAGGGTGATGTTTCTCTGATTTCTTTCTCAGCCAGCTATAGCCATACCCTATTTATAGCCTCCCAGCTCAAGAATAAGATACCTGTCATGAAAGCTCCAGATGAATCTTGAGGAAATGCAGATTTTAGGTCCTTTCTAGACCTGATAATTGACAGTTTCTGGAAGTAAAGCCTAGGAACTTCCAGGTGACAAAATAGTATGCGAACCTGAACTGGAGGTATATGAATTGTGTACACCTTTGGATTAACACTGAAGTGGCACTCATATATTATTATGACATGCTCCAAGCTAAGACATCAAGAAAGGAATATAGCTCAATGGATTGTGAGATTAATTCATTATGTTAGCTGTTTGGGGGCCCATTCACTGTGACTATGATATAGAACTTATGTCACAGACAAACAATATTTCAAATGTTTCTGATAAGTCACAAGGATGGCCTACCAGAATTAATTGTGTATATTTTTGTGTGGAGTAATATGTACAAATAGTGAAGGAAAACATTTATTCTCTAATACTAAATTTCTGAACACAAATATAATATATAACAATTGTGGTGATATTATGTTCCCCAAAATATTGTGCACCCTAATAAACTTACCTGGGGTCAGAGAACAGAACAGCCACTAGATATAGAGGCCAGAAAATGGTGGCACACACACCTTTAATTCTAGCATTCCAGAGGCAGAGATCTGTCTGGATCTCTGTGAGTTCAGAGCCACACTAGAAACAGCCAGGTGTGGTAACAAGAGCCTTTAATCCCAGGAAATGATGGCAGGAAGCAGAAAGGTATTTAAGGCTTGAGGACGAGGTACTAGGCTGGTTAAGCTTTTAGATGATTGCACATGGACCATGGTAAAGCCATTAAGATGATTAATACCACAGAAAGATCGGCTTTGGACTGCAAACTACTCAGGACAATTTGAGATGGCTAGCTGAGATGACCCAGCCTGAAAGACTACTTGAACAAGAACTTGAAACAAGCCCTACACTTTCTCATTACACAGCGACTGGACAAATAATACAGGACTTGAAAATTAACACGAAAGTTTTATTTTCAGGATCCCCTAATGATATCTTCACCCCCAGAAAGCAATAAGTAATTTTAAGAAAACTACGCCCATATTCCCAAGAGGTGGGGTAGATGTTTTTTGGGTCATTTAATGGATTATGGATATTGTCATTGTTATGATGGTTGATTACAAGTTGTTAATTGTTAATGGTCAGGAAAAAAAGCTGAACAAGGAGATTAGATTCAGAGATTTTGTTAAAAAAAAGAAAAAGAAAAAAGAGAATATAGATATGAGGTAGATCATTGACTCTACTCTGAGAAAAAAGATAAAGAAATAATAGGATAAATGGGTAGATCATTGAATCTACTGTAAAAACAAAAGGGGGAAGATATAAAAATGACAAAAGGTCAATTATTGAATCTATTATGAAAAGAAAAAAGAGAGAATATGGATATTATAAGATAAAAAGGGAGATTATTGAATGTACTTTTAAAAAGGAAGTACTTGTTTTAAATAGGATAAGTAATGAAAATTTTTGTCTGAGTTTATCAAATGTTACTGGACTGGACATTGTTAATATACATTAATGGAGTTTTTTGTCTGAATCTGTCAAATGTAAATGGACTAGACATAGTTAATGTAATTCTTGACTATATATATTTTATATACTTATTGGAGATAGTTTTTCTTGTATTAGTTATAAGCTTTTTTAAATTTTAGACCAAAAAGTGGATATGTGATATTATGTTCCCCAAAATATTGTGCACTCTAATAAACTTACCTGGGGTCAGAGAACAGAATAGCCACTAGATACAGAGGCCAGAAAATGGTGGCATAAATGCCTTTAACCCTAGCATTCCAGAGGCAGAGATCAGTCTGGATCTCTGGGAGTAAAAAGCCACACTGGAAACAGCCAGGCATGGTAAGAAGAGTCTTTAATCCCAGGAAGTGTTGGCAGGAAGCAGAAATGTATTTAAGGTGTGAGGACCAGGAACTAGAGACTGGTTAAGCTTTTAGACTTTTGAGCAGCAGTTCAGTTGAGATCCATTTGGATGAGGACTCAGAGGCTTCCAGTCTGAGGAAACAGGATCAGCTGAGGAATTGGCCAGGTAAGGAAGCTGTGGCTTGTTCTGCTTCTCTGATCTTCCAGCGTTCACCCCAATACCTGGCTCAGGTTTGTTTTTATTAATAAGACCTTCTAACAATTTGTGCTACAAACAATGCATTTAACCAAAAACAAGATGTAATCAAAAGGAGTTGGTTGGTGTGTTTGTTGGCACTACATTATAGTCACCTCACCAGCTCCAGTGAATTGTTCTGTTTTGTTGCCTTTTTGTAGGGGGTTCCAGACTTTCTGGAAATGAATCAAGTTTAGAACTCACCAAACAGAGCAGGAGAAATAGCTCTTTCCAAAGTGTTTGTTGCACAAGCCTAGGTCATTATGAATATATCAAGAATCTCCAGAAAATAATCACACTTACAGTACCAGTGTTGCCAAGGCAGAGACAAGGTGAAAGCCTGAGGCTTGTTAACAACGAGCCTAGCCTCTAAATAAGCTCCAGGGCACCGTGGGTCCCTGATTTAAAAAAGATGGTTCAGGGCCAGGCAGTGATGGCACACACTTTTACTCCCAGCAATCAGGAGACAGAGACAGGAAGATCTCTGTGAATTCAAGGCCAGCCTGGGGTACAGAGTGAGTTCCAGGACAGGCTCCAAAGGTACACGGAGAAACCCTGTCTCCAAAAACCAGAAAAGAAAAACAAAACAAAACAAAACAAAAAAGAAAGAATGGTACATTTTGGCGTTATGCATCAGCATGTGCATCTGCATATATTCACCTGATTCATCAAACAAAATACAAACACCTCATCATGACCATTGGGATACAATTTGGAACACAACTGTGTGTAACTAAATTGAATGTGTTATTTTAGTATTACTAGATATTTTATTTTACTTTTTGTAGCTATTTTCTTTCTACTCTTATTTTACTGAACTGATACCTTTAACAAAATGGATAGAAATAATATTTAATTGTTATTGTTTAATTTAGTTTCTAACATTTTGTTAGAAAATAGTGATAAAATACTGAGTTATAATCCAATTCATATATAATATTTGACTCTATTAAGATGTCATGAAGTACAAATGAAAAGATGCATATCTATATAAATATACAAGTAGCTTTTAGAATATTTGTTTCCAATGCTTTGGTTTAAAAACCACAACCAAGAAATCAGAATCTCTGTATCAGGTACTTTTTTTTTGTTCCCATGATAAAATACCATGACCATGTTGACTTTATGAATGTTGTTTGTGACATTACAGGAGACACAATCTCACAGCAAACTCTTATTCTAACAATCTTTATTCCTTTGTTTCTAAAGTGATCTCTGAAATAGTCTCAAAAGCAAAAACAAAAAAATCATTAAAAAAATAAAGTATCACCATTAAAAGCATGTTATGGAAGGGAAAGTTTACTCTGGTTTGCAGTTCCTAAGGGAATGTCCATAATTGTTGAACAAAATATAGCAATAAGTAGCTAGAGCAGGAAGATGAGAGACCATGTATCAAACACATACAGAGGAAATGATGAGCAAAATGTAAATAGGGCGATTCTATACAATATTGCAGGCCAGTCTCAGTGACATACTTCCTCCAGCAAAACTCCAATTCCTCAAAGTTCCATAACCTACCAAAGAACAACACTAACTGGGGACCAAGATTGCAGATACACACACCTATAGAGCACATTGAACTCTCAAACTACCATATTTTTTTCCGGAAATACTACCCTAAAATGAAATTATGTTATCACATGAAAATATCTTTAAAATAGACTTCATTTTTTCAGTTTCTTGCATATGTTAATAATGAAGTATATTAATTTCACCAAACAAGAGATACTTCTAATATGTTAAATTAACTAGTGATGGATGAATTTTTTTCTTAAATTAGGCACTATAAATAAAAAAAATCATCCTTTAAAAAACTTTGTACTTACTTGGATGAAGATAAAGTTTGATAATAAGAATCACAAGACAGTATCAAATATCCAAACAGAAATTTTCTTGATAGTATTATGAAGAAGAAGGTCATTCAACAAAATGAAGGCAATTATGTATTTATGCTATTATAAAAATTATTTACACAAATTTACATATCAGTATCTCATATCTTTAATCACATTAAATTTCATAGAATAATTTAATCCTATTTCCCTAAATCTTAGGTGAATATACCCATCATTCCTTCCTTTGGATTCATGGAAAGACTTGTCTATCCTATGATCTGAAGGCTATATAAATTCTTTCATCCCTTAGTGGGAATACCATTTCACTGTTCATCATAATTAATATCCAAGTGGGATTTTACTCCTACATTTCTCTATTTGTAGTGTTTTTTTTTTTTTTATTTATGTCAGAGAAAGAATGTCCATGTCTGTGGCATGCTACCTATCAGGAAACAAAACTTAACAGTATATAGCTGTGAATTTTCCAGCAATTTTGATTTACTTCATATCTTATATCCCATTGATATATTTTCATCTTAGACTTGCATTGAAAAGGAGAGCATGTTGTTCCACACCTGTTTCACTGAACATAAATGACAACACCAGTAGATTAGAAAGTAAGCACAGAGCTGTGAACTAAGTAAAATACCACTTCTCGGGGAAGTAAAGAAGTCTAGATTTCCTTTCAACTTGTTAAATTATTTATGTTACATTGTTTTAACTCTTTGTTCTTCTTAGACCATGAGGTCCGTGCAGTATTTTGGGCTATAATCATTCCATGTAGTTTACTGAGAAGCTAATAAGTATAACAATTGCTAATGATAAACACATATTTTCATGTAATTTTACATTAAACAAATTCAGTGGCTTTACTTGTCAGGCACTCAAATTCACTATGCCCTGTGTAATAACATGTAGTGGTCTGAGATACCCAAAACCTTGAGATCCAGCATATTCTAAATTTGAGATGGAAAATCAGATGCATGATAATTCAAGACACAATAATTCAATGTAAACATGTGAAGACAGTAGGAAACTAAAGGCCAAGTACATTGATCTTTCTACCTTTAGCTAACAGTCATTTTTTTTTCTGGGATACTCTTGTGTATTAATTATATCACATAGTTACTTACAACCTGTTGTTAATTATTCATTCACTGTAGTTTCCTGGAAGTGATAAGAAATACCACGATTCTAGGCAGTTTTGTCTTCTCAGGACAAATCTCAAGAGAAGGAGGATGTGTGTGTGAAATTTAGCAGCTAATAAAATTGTTCATAAAAACAACCTGGCTACATTACTTACCTTTCCAGTCCAAATGGATACCAGAATTTTGTTTAACGTGGCTATTTTCCTGCATAGTAGAATCTCAGTCCCCAAGATTGGCAGCAATAATGATAATGGATTTCCAGAATTCATCCACTAACACCATTAAGGATATCATCCAACTGGCATCCACAGCAGGGATAAGGCACAAATACAATATAAGACTTGGGTTTTTATGCAAACAACATGTGCTCATGTGTATCATGGCCCCAGCAGGAGATTTATTCTAGGGACCCAGAGCAGATGGTATGGTTGCCAATTGACCTTTATAGAGCACTGTTCACTGCTTGGCTTTACTGAAATAAAAGGATGTTAAACAAACACACACACAGCAACAACAACAACAAAAACCCCAGCTTTCCCATTCTCAGCTTAATTGACCTAAATGTTTGCTATGTATTCACATATAAATGTTAAAAATAATTCCTATTTCCTTAAAATTTAAACTTTATAGAGATGAAGCCTAGGGCAGATCATATTAATATTACCAGAAAAATATAGTTTTGAATTTAAGTTAAAATAAAAGTATTTTAATAAAAGGTTTTTCTTCAGTCTAAAATTTATCCACTGTTTATGTAAAGTTAATAATTAATTTGAACCTCTACTTTATACTGTAAATATGGCCACCTTATAATAGTAGATCATTTAAAGATGTGAATTCTTAGTTTAATGGCATTTTCTAATTAAAAAAACCATTAACCCTTCATATCCTAATATTAATGTGTATAATGTATGGTAAAAGTGTATTTGCAAAGAAATAAGGAATGCAGCATGTGAATAAAGCACGAGTCTTTGGATTGTTGCTCCTCTCAAGTTTCCATCAAAATATATTTTAAGCACATACATCCATGAACATATACAAATTTTTCTTCCTCATTGTCTTAAAATTTTTCTGTTTAATGGAGCTATGGTATCAATATGTAAGTGCTACATAAAAAGAAAAATCTCTGCTCACTCCAAAGTCAGAAACAAACACATTGTGTTGTCCTCACAGCTGTGGAGACTGGTGCTGAGCTACCAGCTATAATATTACTTGGAACTGGAAACATTCATCACACTGAGAAACCCACCAATCAGAATGAAAGAACGATTCTTTATGTGTCATCTCCCTCTAGGAAGGGAAGAAAGGAGTCAGAATTTCTTATCCATTCTTTCTTGTATCATTGTCTAGAAATTATGTCACAGCATTTGCTCTTCTGTCTATTGACACATATGATTTGAATAGCTAGGGTTTCTGTGCACTTAATATGCAAAATATTTTTTAATAAAATGGATTATAAGAAAAACCATATATTAGAAATAGAATTACTACTCAATAATTAAAATTTAAGAATAATGAAACACGCAACAAGCCAATATGGCTCAAAATAATTTTAAGAAAAAATCATTTGTATTTATATTATTTCTTTGGAAAAGTTTTATTGAATGTACTTCTATCCAGAAACATACAAATATGTTTAGTCAGTGTGTACACAAGTTTAGAGAAAGTGAAATAAAATAGACACTGAATGCTGAATACTCAGAGTTGGTTGCTCTCCCAAAACCTGGGTTTGATTTCCAGTACCCATGGTAGTCACAACCATCTGTAATTCCAGCTCCAGAGGATCCATTGCCTGAGGACCTGTTGGCTTCTTCTGTTTTCCTTTGACACTGCAGATACATGCACATACATCTATGTAGGCCAAACAACAATGCATGTGAAAAAAAAAGAGCTGAATAATCTACTCACCATTCTGGCATGATGTATGTTTTTACTAAAGATATAGGTTATTATGTTTTTGTTTGTTCTTTTTTGTTTCCTTGATAGTTTCCTTATCTTTGGCTTTCTACACATCAAAGATACACAAACAATTTGAAGGGTAACTAACAAAGATAATTCAAATAGTAGATACACATCTTAATACAATAAAAGTTATTTGGTATGGAAGATGGAAGAATGACTTTGAACAATTTGTCCCCTTCTGTAAGGAATGAAACTAAGTCTCTAACAGCTGAAAACCCTGTGGTTCTCTCAGTTTAGGTTAACAGGTGGCAAGTGGAATCATGAAGTCATTTGTGATTGATCTCTCCTAAATATTCCTAAGAAGCATGAGATGGTACAAAAGTCAGTATTCATTAGGTGTAATATCAAAGATTTTCAAAACACTTATGCAGAAGACTGTACGACAAGCATAAGAGTCGGATAACTTCTGATTATTGTTGTCTTTCAATGCTGAGAATTAAACCCGGGGGGTTGCACATACCAAGGAAGTGTAATTACTAACAAAAAGTTCTTAGTCTTTAGATTCCCATTACAAATATTGTGCGAGAAAATGAAAATGGCACAGAAAATAAGGGGTATGCCAAAGGAATATGAAAGCATTTAAGTTTTTCTTCATGATTTATAAAAGTGATATAGAATATCAAAAGAAAAGAGTAGCTAAGCAAAATTTTGGGCAATGATATTTTGTAGGCAACTATGTGATAAATAAAATTATATAAAATTTCTAGTCAGAATAAAAATAATTACCTATAAAGTAGAGAATACAAAGAGAGTAGTAATTTTTAAAAGTTGGTAAATAGGCAGTCAGATGTAAGTTGACTTCCAATATGAAATCATTTTAAAATATAACTGGATGAACTATTACTTATCATTTGATCTCTACTTATAGTTCAGACTCCTTAACACTATATATTTGTTACATTTTTAAATATCCTTTTTATAAAACTGATTTAAGCTGGGCGGTGGTGGTGCATGCCTTTAATCCTAGCACTCAGGAGGCAAGCCAGGCGGATCTCTGTGAGTTCGAGGCCAGCCTGGGCTACCAAGTGAGTCCCAGTAAAGGCGCAAAGCTACAAAAAGAAATCCTGTCTGGAAAAACCAAAAAAATTAAAAATAAAAATAAAAATAAACTGATTTAAAAATTCTATTATAAAACAAGATTCAGCAAAGCTTGAGTAGCATAAACAAAATATGTGCATAAATTTATTAGTTTATTGATCATGTGATCATGTGTATTTGAATATTGAATAGTACTGAATCTGTTCTGCTGTTAGTGGTATCATCCTTGAACATTTATTTTTCAGCACAGATAGAATTTATTTTACTCTTCTATGCATGTTTATTGTTCTTTTAACATTATCTCCAAACCTTCCCTGTGCATAACTCACCTGAAGAAGATCTTATCCAGGCAAGGTAGAGCTGGCTTCCAAAACTGGCACTAAGAAGGCTGAGCAAAGAGTAGTATGAATACAAGGCAAATCTGGAATACCTACCAAGCATCTGTTAAAGACATAGAATTAATAACAATGAATACATCCTCTTCTCATCTGAGTATTTGTAGTTTTAATACTGTACAGAGTTGACCATAAGGAAAAGGAGTGTTATTCAGTGAATTTTTTTAATCAATATGCTACAAATTAGTATGGCCATTACACTTAATATTTCCAGAGAACTATGACACCATGAAGTTCGACCTAATATAATTAATACTGCTGCTTACAGAATGAGCTTGAAACAAAACACACAGCCAAACACAATAGGGACATTAAGCAGAGAAGTTTTCCTAAACTCACAATAAAGTGCTTATAATTTCTATCCTTAAAAATGATTTATATACTCTTATATTTTCACAATTTGTTTGGTAAAGAAACATAGAAGAAATACAAAATGATGTTAAAGTATTTTCATCCCTGCAAAAGTAGTATAAAAGTAGCTGATTTGTCATAGATACTTTCAGCAAAATTGTATTTTTCTATATCATAAAAATTTATGGTAGAAACATAAGTTCCCTGGCAATATGAAACCATCTGTTTTGTTCTGATCTTATCATTGTTTTGCTCTATACAACAATAATTAAGTGTGTTGGCAGTATGAGTAATAACCGTTGGCTTTCTTTAGATTAACAGTATGAACAGTAATATACTGAGGAGAGAATTTTCTTGCAAATTCCTAAAATAACCACATTTGCAGCTCCATAGAAGGGGAACCTGGAGAGCCACTCCCTCTCTCATACCTCTCACGAAATGGCCACAGACTCCACAGCAAGTATCATATTCCAGAGCCTTTTATAACTCTACAGATGAAGGTGGCTTGCCAATGCTGTCACCTCAACATTGCATCTGTCATTTTCTGATTCTTCCTGATTTCTATTTTTATGGTTAGGATCAAGTTTCTTGTTCTGTTCTTTTCTCATTGCTTTTATCACTGCTGTCTATTTTAGGGTATGTCTCTTTAAAAATAGAAATTGGACATGCATCTTTCAGTTGAACCTCAATCCTCCTATTCTTAGAAATATGACATTTTCATTATTAATTACAGAGATTATTACATCTCTTTTTATCCTAGTCTTAAATATTTGATGGCCATCCTGATTTTGATTAGATGAGAGAGTAATTGTGTGTGTGTGTGTGTAAAGTACATTTAGATATATTGTTATTTTTTAATTTATTATTTCTTAATTCTAAATTGACCTCAAGCAATCTTCATGTTTCAAGTTTGTGATGATGATAAGCATTAATCATTATGACCTACCAGGAAACACTAATGTTACACAAAAATTTTGTAAATTGTATGAAGTATTCCTCCAATTACATAATATTGTAAATAAATTTAATCAATGAGAACTGCATATGAATTTCAATTAATTATATCAAAGTTGTTTGGAATGGTTTATATCTAAACTTAGAAGTTCATACTTATTTGTAAATATGTTAGTTTAATGTAGAGGTAAGAAGCTGTTTTTGAAACAAGAATACCTAGAAGTGAGAAAGTTCAGTTCAAAATCTTAATTTGTACATTTAATATTAAATGACCAGATTAGTCACTGAATTTTTAGGAAGTATGTCTTATTTCATAAAAGTAATCCAAGTATGGATATCATTTTTCTGATCTTGGATTTCATTTTTACCTTTTAGTAAAAATCAAATTTTTTTCTCATATAATATGTTTTTATTAGAGTTTTATCCCCCTCTGCTCCTTCCAGTTCCTCCCCAATTCCCATCCCATACAGATCCATTCACTTTCTTTCTCACATTACAAAACAAACTGGCTTCTAACAGATAAAAAATAAAATATAATGTAATAAGATAAAACAAAAACTAACACACAAGAATTAGACAAAACAAATAGAGAAAAGATCCCAAGGCAAAAGAATCAAAGACTCATTCATTTGCACACTCAGGCATCCTATAAAGACACTAAACAGGAAGTCATAATATATAGCAAAGGTCCTGGTTAAGACTGGTAAAGGCCCTGTGCATGCTGCAACTGTTTCTGTATATTCATATGAGCATGATCAGGTTGACTTAGAAGGTCTAGTTTTCTTGGTATTCTCTATCTCCTCTGGCTCTTTCATTTTTTTCTACCTCCCCTTCTGCACAGTTCCCTGAACCCTGAGGGAAGGGATTTGATGAAGAGATTCCATTTATGGCTGAGTGTTTAATTATTTTTGTGTGTGTGTGTGTGTTGGTTAATTTTTCTACTCCTTTGCCTTTTGGTCTTTGGTCTCTTGGGGGTCCACCACCCAGCTCCCAAATAAATCACACACAGAGGCTTATTCTTTCTTATGAATGCCAGGCCTTAGCTTGCTTGCTGGTAGCCAGCTTTTCTTAAATTATCCCATCTACCTTTTGCCTCCGGTCTTTTACATTTCTCTTATTTCTGTATGTCTGTGTTTCACTCTTAGTTCCTGGCTGGCTGTGTGGCTGCATGGCTGGCCCCTGGTGTACTCCTCTTACTGTTCTCTTGCTCCTTCTTCTTTTCCCAGATTTCTCTCCCTATTTATTCTCTCTGCCTGCCAGCCCTGCCTATTCTTTCTCCAGCCTTGCTATTGGATGTTCAGTTCTTTATTAGACCATTGGATGTTTTACACAGGCAAAGTAGCACAACTTCATAGAGTTAAACAAATGCAACATAAAAGAATGCAACACATCTTTGCATCATTAAACAAATGTTTCACAGCACAGACAAATATAACACATCTTAAAATAATATTCTAGAATATTTCCCCCTTTTTATCTACATAAAAAGGTTTTAACTTTGACATAGTAAAACTATACACAACAAAGCAGTTATCAAGTAAGAATTACATTTACAATATTATGTCCATTTGTAGTTAGTGTATTCAGAGGAAACAATGCATTATCTATGCTATATTAGTGAATTCCAAGTTTTATACCTAACTTACTTTCTATCATAACTAAGGAAAACTGCAACTGTAACTCTCTGGTCTTCAACTCCATTAAAGACCTAGAAGGATATAATTTTATCTAACAACAGAGACATTTGGCTGCCTAGACAGTCAAGCAAAGTTTCTCTGCAATGTTGCAGCATCTTTCAGCCTACAGGCCCAGAATATCTTGCAAACTTTTCAGTGAAGTGGAAATTTGAAGGACTATCCTGTCTTGTTTTAGCAAATTTCAACAGTCTTTTTCCTGTGTGTCCTGCATGTCCAGTCTGCAGAGCACATTGTAAGCAATCAAAGGCAAGAATAATTTCTTTGCCCAGTGATTAACCTTGCCACAAGGAAAGCAAACTCCATAAGGAGTTTCTTCAATGCCCATCATTTCTGAAGTAAATTGGAACTCCCAGGAACAGATGTGTCTCATTGTCATAAAAAAACCCTTAATAAATATTTTTTATTAATAAAATATTTTTAAATGCCATATTCTGTAGGTCTTTTAAGTGTTTTAAAATCATTTATATATCTAAAATATATCTCTATATGATCTTGAAAACATACTTAACATATTTACAAATTTGATTTTTGTGAATGACTAACTACTGACCTGTGTTTCTTGATTGTCCTAAATAGCTCATAATAATATCTTTCAAAAGCTAGAATTTCACTTTACACTTGTAAAGGAGCTGCATAGGTACAATACCTTAAACAAGAGTGGAAACATATATATATATATATATGTGTGTGTATGTATATATATATATATATATATATATATATACAAAAATAACTTTAAATTTGTATCAATATACTATATTCCCCTAAATGATAACAAACATCCATAACCCACCAAATAACCAACAGTCACCCAAACCATTTATTGGAAATATGGACTTCATTTTTTCTAGACTGCTTCTTGTTATCTATGGGTAAAGACATCTTTAAGGGTCCCTAGCAAAATTTGAGATAATTGCAAAGTCACAGGAAGACCAGCGAAAACCTTTGTTGATAGATATCACCTGTCAAGATTCAGGAGATCTTCCCAAATCAAACCATTTCAACATGGAGGGTATCTACAGCAAATCAAAAGCAACAACTCTTCTCCAAAGTATTTTTCATTTCCATTTGACAAATACAGTTTTTGACTTTTTAAAAGTTAAGTTAGACCTAAAGTTTCTAAGTTATTTAATTTTGCAGTCCTGTTCACAACCCCATGTCTCCCAGTAGCTGTCTCTTGCCCATCAGCAATCAAAAAATTCAAAATCAACACAATACTGTACAGAATCCAGACTCCCTGTATATTTCCCATCTTTATGTGGTCTTTCTCTTTTATATTACGTTTACTGTCTCTTTAAAGACTTTATCATGTTATAAAGTATTTCTTTCTATGACTGTTTATAACCATGTTCTTTCTTTCTTAAGCCTATGTACATTGTAAAACACACTGGAACCTATTTAGAGGTTTTTCTGTCTGGATTTCTTTTACTGCATATCTCCTGTCCTTTTTGACCTCGGGAATAAACAACTGCTAAGCTATAGCTGGGTCCTCTGCACAGCTCTAACAACTGGCTCCTCATGCATGTTCCTCAGGTCATGAGACCCAAGCCTAATGCTTGAGGCCCTGTGCTGCCAAAAGTAGTTTTTACTTAGCTTGCTTCTTCTATTTAACATTGCCGACTGAGCAATATTGCCTCTAAAAGAAGCCATTTCCTTTTCCTTTTCTTTTCTTTCTGTTTTTTTTTTTTTTTTTTAGATTTCTCAGGCACTATGGAAATTCGAGTACAACAAAATATTTTTTGTTTTTTTACTCTTTACTCTTTTGGTGGTCCACCACTCAGCTTCTAAATAAATCACACATGGAGGCTTAATTATAGATGCCTTTATTAATATTTTAATTAATTAATTTAATTTCTAATTAATTAATTTAATTAATTTTAATTTAATTAATTAATTTAATTAATTTAATTAATTTAATTAATATTAATGCCTTTAATAATATTCTTAATTATAAATGCCTTGCCTTAGCTTGGCTTGTTTCTTGCCATCTTTTCTTAACTAAATTATACCATTTACCTTTTGCCTCTGGGCTTTTTACTTTTCTTACTTCTGCATATCTTACTTTCACTCTTACTCCATGGCTGGCTGTGTGGTTAGGTGGCTGGCCCTTAGCATCCTCCTCTCCTTGATCTTGCTCTTTCTTCTTTTCCTCCCAGATTTCTGCTTCTATTTATTCTTTCTGCCTGCCAACCCCACCTATCCTTTCTCCTGCCTTGCTATTGGTCATTTAGCTCTTTATTAGATGATCAAGTGTTTTCGGCATTCCAAGTAACACAGCTTCACAGAGCTTCACAGACTTAAACAAATGCAACAAAAAAGAAAGCAACACATCTTTGCATCATTAAACAAATGTTCCACAGAATAAACAGATGTAACACATCTTAAAATAATATTCTATATTTGTGACTTTCTTTCCTCTTGAAACCTGACACACAACAAATACACCACTGAAAATATAAATTAGCATATTTCTGTTACTAGTAAAGTATATTCTGATCATATTTTTCTTTTATTTACATAATATTCCATATTATATTGTATTTGCAAGATCTATTGTAATAGAATTCTCAATGTAAATCTTGTACAAACTGTTGAAAATTTATTTAGACACAATATATTAAGTTCTATGCAACTATCAATTTCTCAAAATTACTATCCCAAAGATACATGCATAATGTTTAGAATCAATAGATTTTTGTGCAGTTTTAAATGATTTAATTGTTAATGATTTATTTAAAGCTTCTACTATTTGTTTTCTTTGAAAATATGTTGTTGAAAATCAATATATATATATATATTGCAAATTATATTAAGTATTAGCATTTTACATAAATTCTAAAAAATTTTCTTAAAATACATATACATATCTCTAGAAAAGTATGTGCATGACTACTTCTGTCATAACGTACTTCCAATATGCCCAAGCCTATTCCTATGAAGCATTTAATGCACTGTGGTTATATAGCTATAGGGTTTTTAGGTAAATGAAATAATTTTGTATTACCCCTTATTACTTCAGTGAGACTAATGTAATTAGAGAGGTCTTTATACAATAGAGTAGGTGGTCAAAATATCAGGGAACAATGTATGGTTATAGAAATTAAAGGTTAGAATTTGAAGCCAAAAAAAGAGGTGGCTGAAACAAATGTGAAATTTTGTTAAAACAAAGGTGAAAAATTGTAAGAATCTAAGCAAGCATGTGCATTAGTTACTTTTTCCTTTATATGACAAATTCTTTATAAATAATTTTAGAATGGAAGATCACAGTTTTGCAGAAGGCATAGAAACAGGAATATGATGCTCTTGGTCAAATTGCATCTACAGTCTGGAAGTAGAGAGTAATGAATGCTGAGGTTCAACTTGCTTAATACTTTATCATTTGGTACAAGACCTTAACTCATGGCATGGTCCTGTCCACATTCATAGTGTGTCTTCCATCTGGGGTTCAACTTTTCTGTAAACACTTTCATAAATACAACTATTAATGTGTGTTCACAGGTAGCTCTAAATTCCATTATGTTTATACAGTTTCATCACAGTCAGTAAATTCTTCTAGGGTTTCAATACCATAGATATTCTAAATTCTACCCTTATGTGTTTGAAACCATTCAAATTGTGGTTCCATTTTTGTGTTATTCATGGTGGGAGAAAGGGATCTCTTGAATTCTAGGTTAAAGGTTTTTAAGATTTTTTTTCCATTATTTAGAATGTACTCTTGCAGAATCTTCCACACTTTTCTTACAGTCCTCATACTATATTAGGATGAAGAATGCTTCATTGGTAGGTTCCAGCTATGATGTCATAGTCTTTGACCACCTGATAGTCTCTGAGTGGGACTAGAGTGTTTTTCAGACCCATGGGAATCAACAATGACTTCTTTCAATGCTGGCTGCTTACCCATTTATCTTATAGCCCAGCAAGGTACCTGAAACCAAAGGAAACATTTTACATGGCTATTTATCTCTAACAGGACTAATTTTGCCATATATTCTTATTGTCAGGCACACTCCTTTTGATCCAAAGGATACACACACTGTTTTTGCTTAGTGATTGAGTGATTACAAGAACACTAAGCCAGGATGTTCTGTTAAATTAAGGCAGAACGTTTTTTAAATTCCATGATACCAAACTAATTTGATTCCCTCACTTGAGGCCACAATAATACTTCTTGAGTTATTTCCAAAGATTTTGTTTAGAATTGGAGAGCAGGAGATAGAAAATAATCTATTATAGTTTGGTTATTGCAAAAGTTCCTCTTTTTTTCCATGTTAATAAGTTCTTGAAATTTGAATAATAAATTTGAAACAATTGTTTCATCATTAATATATTTAAATATATCCATTTAAATATATATGTTATATATTCCTTTTAGCAATGTGTAAATACAGAAAAACATGGAATTGTAATATGTCTACACAGAGATTTAGTTCCAAACCCGAGAAAAAATATAGTAGGCTCTTGAGAGTAGGGACTTTCCCCATGTATTTGGAATTTCTATACGCCAGCAAATCCTGCTTTCTGTTCTCTAATGTATTACTTCAGAATTCCCACAATGTGAGTAATGACAACCTAAAAATGTGTTATCCTTTCTCACTCCACTTAACACAACAACTAGAGCATGACCTTTTTAATAACAAAAATATATCTCAATTCAGTTTAGATATCAACATCGTGTCTCTATTCTGTAACTCCTTTGCCTGTATGAGCATATTCAAAATAATTTCTATTATGCACTAAATATATTTGCAGAATGCATTGTTCTTTAAAATGTGGGAAACTTTCCTAAACATGTTCTTCCTAATAAAAAATTAAAAATGCTTTTGTTCTTATGAAGAGTGGCATACATTAGTCAACAATTAACAACTCTTCTATAAATACTACTTTAAAAAAAATAACTGTGATGAGGCAAACCTCCTTGGATTTCTACATAATTTTAACAGAATCTTAATTTATTTTGACTTAGTACACTTAGATAGTCCTTGCATTATTATTACAGAAAGCTTCCATTTGACAAATGTTTAACTTTGGTGCCATTTAAAAAAAATACCAGTGTTTGGTATGGGATACCATTCTATGAGCTATTGATTATGGAGTCCCCAGGGATACAGAAAATATTACAGGCTATTGCCAATGCTCTTGTCCACCAGAACTGGATTCTAAGACCCAGATGTTGAATACATCACACACTTACAGTGTAGAAAATTGATAACTGAAGCTGGACACAAGCAGTGTATTTCTT
Organism: Peromyscus aztecus; assembly: GCA_902168405.1. Classification (NCBI taxonomy): domain Eukaryota; kingdom Metazoa; phylum Chordata; class Mammalia; order Rodentia; family Cricetidae; genus Peromyscus; species Peromyscus aztecus. The sequence goes on from CABHPQ010175797.1 coordinate 20,266, forward strand.
CTCTACTGGATAAACTTAATAATACCAAAAGATACTATGCAGGCTTCTGGGGTGGAAGATGATCCCACCTAGCTGTGGACTCCATGCCATGTAATAATGATCTATTCATCAAGATCTGGGGCAATAATTACATTATTATTCTGGAGGTAACTAATTACTTTCTATTTGGATTTGAAGTTCATCCTACACAAATGAGCTCTTTCCTAGTACTGTAAACCTAGTCAGAACCTGTGGTTGGGAAGATCATAGTTCCTAGGTGAGAATGAATGACTGTCCTTCTGTTAAAAGGATACTGTGTCAAACAGCCTTCTATACATTTACGCCTTCTAAATATTTATGCTTATGCCTATAGATTAGTAATGCCTCCAGCCTTGAACAAAAAGCTTCTTTCTGCTGTGGAGAATGATTAATGCAGAAATTTGCTACTGGCCAATGTGTGGAGAATTAATGATAACTGAGAATGCTCAACACAAAATGGAACATCCTTTGCATCTCCTCCTAGATTCAGGGACCATTCCATTAACGACAAGCACAAAGAACATGAAAGTCAAAGGTTAGGGATGAGTGCTGTGAAACAGTATCTTCTCTTCAAGACATAGCCATTGCTTAAAACTCACTGTAGCTGTGGTTTTCTGCACAGGGCCTGGACAAAACTGGTCCTCTCAACATTCTGTCTTGAATAGCGGCAGGACTCCTGAGGCACCACTTCTCACTGAGGGATTATAATACTGGAATGAACAATATATATCAACCACAGAGGGGTCTCCTCTCCTCAGAGGTGTAGCAACTGCCCTTGTTCCAGTAAATTACCCCCATGCCTACTCATGAAAGCAACAATAATTAAACTAATTCAGCACAACAAATAAACAGAAAAAAAAAAAAACATCGCAAGTAGGAGCAGAATTACTGGCAAGCAATATTTGCTACTTTGCTACAAAGTTCTGGAAAGGTAATATTCCCTAAGCAACGTTTCTTTATCATAGTCAAAATTTCAGCCAAAGAGCCGAAAAGATTAAACGTATTGGGGGTGCCTGCGTTATGGTGGCTTTAACACACACACACACACACACACACACACACACACAAATGCTAACATGTTTAATGTAATGCTAATTTGAAAGTTTTAACCTATATCTCATACTCAGATTAGTAACATAGAGGGAGAGACTGTACACAATGCAGGGGAAAGAAAAGTGTAATCTGGGTGGGGAAGGATTAGTTCAGGCTACCTAAAGCACAATGGATAATAGAGAGAGGAGGTCAATCAGTGCCATATTGATAAACTAGTCTGCCTCCATCTTGGGCTTGAAATTCATCTTATAGTAAGGTTCACTACTGTATATGATTAAATCCCTGTTTTGCAAGGATTGGACTATATCCACCTGTAAATTTAACTACAAATCATTCTGTGCTGCCTGTTTTAGGTTAACGGCAATGATGCCTTTGTTTCAAAATGTTGTTATGACCATATTGTTATAACCACCTTCTTATTAGCATTGCAACCATTCCTTTGTTTCAGATGGTTGTTATTACCAACTTGTTATGCTTATGTTCTGTGTCTGTAACACTGCCTATTTGCCTGGCAATATCCCCATTTAGAAACCCCCTTCTCCTGAGCTAGAGAAGCCCTAATCTTTTCTCTGTCCAGTGCTGATTTCTTGAACCACACATTAGGGGAAGAGAGCTCATGTACATGAATTTAAAAAAGCTTCCTTGAATTAATTTGGCCATGATTTGGGTGTTTTTTTTCACATTTGTGGGATTAACAATGTATACAGTACATTGATATATATATATATATATATATAGATAGATAGATAGATAGATAGATATAGATATAGATATTCTACAAAAGTTCTTTTTAATTTGGATATTTCAATTAGCTGAATTGTGACCTTATGAACTGAGAGCTCCTGATGCTCCTTCTCAGATGTGCACCTTTCATCTCCAGGACCCCAAGAATGGGATTACATTCCCTCTGAGGCAAAAGTGTAAAAGTTAGGAGAAAAAGTCACATATATCTAAGAAACAGTAAAACAACTCATAAACAAGAATTTTCAAAAGAAGCAACTTTTTCAGAGCATGTCAGAGTTCCTATAGTCATGGTGAGTTTCAAGTTTATTCAAAACATCATATTGTAAAGACGTTGGCCATTATTAGGCTAGCCATGTCACTGAGTGTGAATCACCTCAAAAGCCTGGGCTGTAGAGGATTGAAAGTGCCTCAGAATTTTAAAACAATGCTACAAAAATTTTTGATAAAGATTCCTGGGAGCCCCGGTTGTCCAGTCTCCATTTTCATTCTGCGCATGGTGTGACTGTTCTATTATTTTTTTTTTCTCTGAGTGGAACCTAAAGCTTTGCATGTGTTAAGCAAATAATCCACTGTTTAAGCTATATCTGCAGCCCTATTTGAATTCTTAGTTCAGTTTCACAATCATAGTAAAGGCCAGTTTAGTACCAGAATTTAAGTATATGATTGTTAAAGAAGATCCTTCCATCACAAATGACTTAAATTTCCCCTGTGACCATGTTTATGTAAGGGATGTTGTGATAGTGCTAATTGTAAAATCAGTAATATCTTGAATTGTCTACGCCTCTAAACACACATTGAGGTATTATCTTGACTATGTTAATTGATGCAGGAAGACTCATCTTAGTTGTGGGCTGGACCATTGCCTGGGCAGGTGATTTTAGTTTGTAAAAAATGGAGAAAACCAACTGAATACTAGCTAGCAAGGATAGATTGACTGTTCTCATGACTGAGGTTACAATGTAACTACCTGCTTCACACATCTCCTGCCTTGATTTTCTCTCCAGGATAGAATATGCCTCAAAATATGGGTTAAATTAAATCACTCCCTTGATTTTTTTTTTTTTTTGGCAACAAGGAAAGAAACTGAGCCAGAGGCAAAGGGAGAGAGAATGGAGGCACACACACACACACACACACACACACACACACACACAAATCAGTACCAGGAAATATGTTGAAAACATTGCAGTGTAACATTGTAAGCATAGTGTACTCTTATAATCAAATGTCATATTAGATCAAAGGGCCATCAATTTATTGTTTTAAATTCACCTTCATATCAGGAAATTTCCTTGCTCGCCATGGATATCCACTATGTGGGCTATTAATTTTATTATAAGTGATTCTTTCTTTCTTACTGAGAAAGCAAGGCATCCTTGGAATTTGTCCTTTGGGTTTTATTCTAAATTTACATAAAAGTTATGAATCACATAAAAGTGCTTAATGGGTAACACCACTTGGAATGAAGAAGAAAATCTGAGAATGCCAGATTTATGTAGCAAAGATAAAGAAGACGAAAGGTAACTGAGAAAACTTGCTCTTTACAGGTGTTGCAGGAGGGTAATCCCTACTATTCTCTCTTTCTTTTGGAAAGCGACTGAGTTGTTTGTTTTAATGTAGATTGCTAAGAGTATGACAACACACACAGAAAAAACACCTGGCAAGACGTCATCCCGGAAGATGAAAGCAATATTGGGGTTAGTGTCTTGGACATACTGGAGGACATATCTTTGCAAGTATTCTACTTCTAACTGCAAGACAAATTGTAAAATCAACTGATTTTTTTCTTTGTAGTCAACTCGTTAGATGTTTTGTACAACAGATAAGTACCTTAAAAGTCAGACACGGCGTTCTGACAAGACTTCTGTGTCAGTCACTTTTCCCACCAATAGGACAAAACACATGACCGAGACAGCTTAAGGAAGAACAGATTTCATTGGGAAAATGGTTTCGGGTCCTTTACAGCAGGGAAGGCCTGGGTGAAGAGCAATGGCATAGCACTGAGAGCATGGAGACTGAGTACATGGAGGCAGGCAGAAGCAGACTGGGGACAGAAGAAGAAGGTGTTCTACCCTTAAACCCCACCCATAGTGACACATTTCCATCACCTGTGCCTTGTGTCCCAAAGGTTTCATTTGCTCTTTAAACAACACCAAGTAATGTTTAAGTACACGAATATGTAGGGTATATTTACCTTCATTTAAAATCAGATTATTTTTGCCGGGCGGTGTTGGCGCACGCCTTCCAGCACTCTGGAGGCAGAGCCAGGTGGATCTCTGTGAGTTCGAGGCCAGCCTGGGCTACCAAGTGAGTTCCAGGAAAGGTGCAAAGCTACACAGAGAAACCCTGTCTTGAAAAACAAAAAACAAAAAACAAAAAACAAAAAAACAAAAAAAATCAGATTACTTTCTTTTTTTTAATATATAAAAATTTAAATAAATAATTTTTTTGCATATACCTGTGTGTTAGTGCATGGCTATAGTCCCAGCACTTGGAAATTGATGTAAGAGGATTAGGATTTATATCATCCTTAGCCACACAGTAAGCACATGGATTTTTTTCCTTTGAATATGTGCCAAAGTGTGTGTGTGTGTGTATGTGTGTGTGTGTGTGTATGTGTGTGTGTGTAGTAATATGCTAAGATGATTTAAAGAAGGCAATCATATGAGCTAAGATCTTTACATACATAGATACTGGATTTATATTGACTTTTATTTCTTATTGAAAATAGATGTTTTCCTACATTTATTTTGATTATAGTTTTCCCACCCTCAACTACTCCCAGGTTCTCTCCACCCCTCCACCTAACTGCACACGTTTTCTTGCTTAATCTCATTAGAAAATACATCTAAGAAAGAAAATTTAAATTAAATTCAAAAACCTGAATAGGACAAAAAAATTGAACAAACAACAAAAAATGCCAATAGAAAAGCACAAGAAATATTCACAGATGAAGAGACACACACATTTGCATGCAGAGAGATCCCACAAAGATGCAAAATCAGAAAAGAAGTATAAGAAAAAAAAACATTGTGGGAAAATAAAAGCCCAGACAGAGCATCATGAGACAGATAAAACTCCAAAGTTATCATTGAGTTATTTTTCTATTAGTGGTCTACTACTGAGCATGTGGCTTGGACTTAAGTGTGGTTTTTATACTAAGTGAGACTCCAATGACACTTTTTATTTGTGACAAGTTATCAGTTGGAGACAGTTTCTAGGCTAGGGGTAAGGGCTTGTGTTTTTCCATATTTGTTTGTATTTTAAGAACCTTCTGCTGTTGTAGATTTCCATACAACCCCTCAAGTGTCCCTTTTTACCCTTTTAAATGTATAATGGCTGAGAAATTAGCCAACTACAGAACACACATTTGAGGTTTAGGAAATTTCTATCAATATTTTCTGCTTGGAAATTCAGTACATCACAAGTTTCTTAAACCAGGGAACATTGACTAGTTCTCTAGGATACGTTCATATTAGAACACATCCTTGAGTTTACCTATAAAGAATGTCAAAATACTCCATATTTTTCTTTAAGAAACTTAGTTTTTATAAATTTCTTTCCATAACCTGCCAAACTCATTGTCATGTCTCAAAATTATATATTATATTAATCCTCAACATATTCATCACTGTGAATATACATACATGTATACATGGTGCATATTGAGAAAATATAAAGGTTGAAAAACTCCTCCTATATCTGTGATACATTTACTAGTTTCTGCTTGCAAAGGAAAAGTGGAAGTATCCAAAGATTTATATTCTTAGCAGTGACTATGTAGGAGAATTAATGCTAAATACTATTTCTAACATTCCCCTGTTTAATTCAAGATCATCCAATAGAATATTCTTTGTTATACATATGTGTACTTGAAAAGCTCTCATAGGAATCAGAAGCACATTACAGTACCAGGAAATGGTTAAATTTCTGTTTGTCAAGCTCATTACAAACATTGTCCTCTGGATGAAGATAGGTTGCTTCATTTTCTCTTTTTGTTACATTTTTCAGGCCTCAAAAATATCATTTCCATGTAAATTACCCTCTTGCAGCATTCATTAAACCTCTTTTACTGAAAACCTAGTTGCTTCTTCAGTCCTCTCAGTTATCTGTAGGGAATCTTCCAAGGGTCAAAACACCAGAACAATGCTACACTGATTTAATATGAAATATGGAAAAGCAAGATATTGTTTAAAGTTGTGTTTTTGTGATGTGAGAATGTTACAGTGGCATGCTACTGAAATGGAATATATTTTTATGTGTTAAGCAGAATAATTAAAGCAAGAAATGGCACAAATAGATTTTTATTACAGACTCTGAATAAGAATTCCAATGACCCCTTCTGCATCTGTAGTTCAAGGAGCAGGTTGTTTACATCTCATCGGTGCATTCCCCAGCAACTTGAATTTGTTCTGTTTCTCTTGGTCTCTGCATTTTTATGTGCGTGACAAGTAAAGTGAGAATTAACAGTCATCTGCAATGATGAGAAACAGTAATTTAAACAGGCATGCTTTATCATAATGTAATTGATATTCAGATCTTTTTACTATAAAGTAATATAATAAAATGTATAATTTTCTAAACCAAATGTAGGCAAAATTTCATCATTTAATCTATGTACTAGATTGCACAAAATAACTTCAGGAGCATATTATTAAATATTTAAAAATTTACACTCAAAATTTTCCTTGTATATAATCTCATTCTGTTTAAACTCATTTAATGAGTGGCCATATCATCATTAATTTACTTTAACTATGAGAGAGAAAAGGATGTGTATATAATTAGTCATACTACAACAGATTTTATTTGTATTTACAATTTATAATGTATAGTATTAGCACCATAGATATAAACAATATAAGAAGCACCTGTATATTATATCCAAATGTTGTATTTTTAATAATTCCACTGTCATTTAATAATTTCCACGATTTATATTTAAAAGTTTGCAATTACTCAAAGACTCAGACTTCCATTTTCTAGCATTTCTTTGAAAATAGTGCATAGCATATAAACACAGTATGATCTTTCAAATAGTAAAAGAGTCAGTTGGAAAAAAAATTGTATCTTGCAGTTAATTTGCTTGTAAACTCTCTAGAATTAGGTGCCAATATGTCTGCTTGGCCTGCCTTGGTAAATAACTCACTGCAGAAAGTTCTTACCTTTAAGAATGGAAACAGAAGTACAAAGGTCAAGTATTCAAAGTGGTAGAATATAAGAATCATATTAACTTTATTCAGAGTCAATCATACAAAATGCATTGTTATAATTTTTGATGGCTGGTGCCCAATTTTAAGTGTTGATCCTTTTGAAACCAGCCCACACCAATGTTGAAAATACTTAGGACCTATAAAACTTAAATTGGTGAACATCTTGCATTATTGTTCAAGAATTTCACTTTTTTAGACATGTATGATGCTTATGTTCACACCAGGAAGATGAGCCACCCTGACAGCAAGCCATATAAACTTTTTAATTATTTGTATATTTTTATTTAAAAGCTTTTTCATATAATATATTTGATCATATCCTTTCCCCTTTACAACTTATCCCAGATGCTCCCTACCTCCCTATCTGATAAGGAAAGAAAACTGCAAAATTAAAATATAAATGAACTCTGTTCCCTTCTGGCTGCACGTTTCTTTGAGAAGATTAATCTACCATATTTTGTTGGTTTCTCCTAATCTTCCTCACTGCTGTTTGCATGCAGCATTCATGGATTTTGTACACACAACTTGGTACCTCATGTTTCTTCTAAATAGCATTAACATATTGCGATCCACACTCAACTGTTAGAATTATATCTTTATATAAATTACATATTTATACTGATAACCCCATATTCTGTTTGTCCATTGGAATTTTCATTTACTTTCTTTGACTACTGCTAAATAGCTTACTTGGAGCATAGATGCCTCTTCAAGTAGATGGAGGTGGGAGTTGGTAGCTAAAGATAAATACTACTATACATTGTGGTGAAAATTAAGGCCAATGAAACATACCTAATACTAGGAGATAATCACGATAGTAAGTCAAAAATGAGACAGAAACAACAAGAATAGAATTTCTGAAATTATGACTTTCACTCATTTGCACCAAATCACAAGGGAAGCTTCAGAGAATAGCAGCTTTCAATTCGATCAGACACTGGATAAGTTGCAATTGGGTCAATGGTGCTTTGTGACTATTTAACAAAATGATCAGATTATGAGACACACTAAAGAGTAAGAAGCAATGCATTGAAGATTTAGTATTAGAATGGATTTAGATAAGTACATAGGAGGTAATATACAAGTACAGCTCCCCTGTGAGCACAACTTAACAGTTAGAAAACATATGAAACAGAATTACAAACTGAAATTATAACCAAAAGGGATGCAATGCTATGTCTGCTGTGTTTGGAATCATATAATTTTATACAATTTCAAAGACATTTCTCTAAGGTTATTTTATTTTCTTTTAGCAAATAAATGATTTTTGGCTCTTATTTCTTTATGCATGTAACACACATATATAAGTAATATATATACACAAATAGCATATATATATATTTATGGGTATATATATATATATATATATTTATGGGTATATATATTTATGGGCATATATATATATTTATGGGTATATATTTATGGATATATATATATATATATATATAAAACTCAGAATAGTACTAATTCAGCATTAGGAACCTTGTTACCACTGATACATGCAATTAAAATTATAGCATATAAGTAAATTAAACATTTTTCATACAAAGTTATAGTCTTAGCTCTTTATTGATACTGTTTGTGTTAAAGGTAATTTTGTATACTGTTAAAATTATGGTGTTCTCAAATCATTTTCATTGAAGTCATTTTCCTTTGATATATTGGTAGCTACACATATAAAGATCATTTCTTCGTCAAAATAATACTTTATACTCCTTAGTACAATTGCATGTAATATAGCAATTGATCAATATTGCAGGAAATTATCTTACTCATATTTAAGTTGTTGTCAGTGTTTGTGCCTTTGCTTTCATGTCCTCTCTTCTCTTAGTCGACTTCTTATGAATGAAGTATTTGATTTATATACTTTTGTATTCACTCATGCCTATATTTAATGTTCTGTAAATTTCCCAGTGTCACAATATGACTTCAACTTATTATAAGACTTTCAATAATAATCACTCTACACATGCTGTGAGACATTATAAATCTATGCTTCAATTGCTCTTTTTTATATAGTCATTTGCTATCATATTCTATGAATCCTTCGTAAAACTACTATGTCGATCTTGTGAAACCAATAACTTTTTTGTAGAGATTTAACACTGTCATAGAAAGAAGAATTTTTTCACGCACATAACCTTAGTATTCCACATGCCTACTCTTTCCTCTATTGTAATTTATTTTTCGTCCAGAAAACTTCTTTGAAAATTTATTGAGTACATTGAGGTATATTCCCAATGTAATCATTACTGTTTAATTTATCTAAATCTCATTACGCCATATTTATTTTGGTTAGCAGTTTTGATTGATATAGACTTTGGGATTAGCAGTTTATTTTGTCTCAAATACCCAAAGGTTTGCTTGAGTTCTCCAGCCCTGCTAACCCCTCTTTCAATAAATGTTGACTCCATTTAATTGAATCCTTTAGATATGAATTCTTTAAATAATCCATTAAATACTTTAAATATGACAAATTAATATACTTCTGAATTGCCCCTTTATAAATATATTTCACTCTGTTCCTATTTAATAATTTGTGATGAATACAGAACATTTTAGTGGTTATGAATATGATAAATTATCAAGGTTCCTAACACCCACAGCAGATTGTATTTATAAATACATAATATGAAGCCCGGGCACAAAACATCCAGGAAATCAGGAATAATCTGAAAATAGCAAAATTATTATTAGTAAGTATAGAGAAACTCAAGTCAAAGGCACAGACAGAATTTTTAATAAAGTCGCAGAAGAAATTTCTCCCAATATGAAAAAAAAAAAAGAGGTGTATATCAGGGTAAAAGATTCAAACAGAACTTCCAAAGGATAAGGCAAGAAAATAAATCCCACACAATACATTGTAACCAAAACACAACATACAAAACAAAAGAAGGATATTAAAAGTTTCAAGGGAAAAGACCAAGTCACATATAAAGGCAGATCCTTTATAACAATACTACACCATTCATGGAAACTCAACAATCCAGACAGGCATGGGAAGATGTTCCACTAGCTCTGAGATTAAAGATGCTTGCCCAGATTACTATACAACAGGCATCTACCAATCACAATCGACAGAGGAAGAAAAACTTTCTATGATGTAATGAAACTTGATCAGTTTCTGTCTACCAATAAAGCTCTACAGAAAGTATAAATGGACAACTTCAGTTTGAAGATAATTAACAGTTTTAACTGACACTTTGTTCCTAGCAAAATAGAAGCATTATTAAAGATATCACAAGTTAAAAAAAAAAAAGACCAAGGTCAAATGCACTCAGTGAAGAACCCTACCAGACATTCAAAAAAGAATAAATGCCAAAACTCTTAAAGTTATTTTGCAAGATCGAAATGTTTTCTAATTATTTTTAAGAGGACACTATTACCTTGATATCAAAACCACACAAAAAAATAGAAAAAAAAGGAAAATTGTAGTTCAAATATCCTTTGTAAAGATATATGCGAAAATTCCAAAAAATAACAATTTTTTTTGCAAATCAAATCAAAAATTTCAAATCAAATCCAAGGATACATCACACAAATTGCATACTACGATCACATTGGCTTCCTCCTAGAGATGCAGGGATGGTTCAATATTAAAAAATCAATAAGTAAACTGACTGGAAGAAAAACCATCTGACCATCTCATTAGATGTGGAAAGGCCTTTGACAAAAATCTAACATACCTTTATGACAAAAGTGTTGGAAAGATTATAGATATATGGGACTTATATCAACCTAATATAGGCAATTTGCAATAAGTCGTGGTTAACATTAACCTGAATGAAGAGAAGCTCAAATAATTTCCATTAAAATGAGGAAAAAGAAAAGATAACCATTCTCTATATACTGATTCAACACGGTGCTTGAAATCATGGTTAAAGGAATAAGACAACTGAAGAAGAATAAAGAGATACACATTGAAAACAATGAAATCAAATATCTTTATGCACAGATGATATGATTTTATACACAAAAGCTCCTAATCACTCCACTAGGGAACCTTTACACCTGATAAACTCTATTATCACAGTGTGAGGATACAAAGTGAACGCACATATGCATAAAAAACAATAGCCTTTCTATGTACAGAAGACTAACAAACTGAGATAGGAATCAGGGAAACAGTACTTTTCACAATAGCCTCAGGAAAATAAACATATTGAGTAAAACATATTGAGATAACTCTAATAAACCAAGTGAAAGAATGACTTTATAATAAAAAAAAATGTAAGACATTGAAGGAAGAAATTGAAAAAGGTACCAGAAGATGAATAGATTTCTCACATTCATGGATTAGTAGGCTTATACTGTGAAAATAACTATCGGACCAAAATGATCTACAGATTCACTGCAATCCCCAGCACAATTCTTCACATGTCTTAAAAAAAACAATTTCCAACTTTATATGGAAGCACAAAATATCCAGTGTAGCCAAAATACTTTAGCTTAATAGAAGAACTGCTAGATATATAACCTTCCCAGATTTCAATTTGTACTACAGAGCTATAGTAACAAAACCAGCATGATATTGTCATAAAAACAGTCATGCTGTTAAGTGGAACAAAAGAAAAGCACAGCCAAAAAACCACACACTCATAGACACATGAGTTTTGATAAACAATGCCAAAAAAACACACTGCAGAAGTGACAACATCTTCAAAAACTGCTACTGGTCAAACTGTATAGCTTCATTTAGATGTTTGCAAATAGATTTATATTTATCATGCTGAAAAAAAAATAGGTCCAAATGGATCATGGAATTCAACAGAATGCCAGTTTTACCCAATCTACTAGAAGAGAAGGTGAGGACCAGGCTTGAAATCATTGATACATGACAAGACTTTCTGAACACAACTCCAATAGTTCAGTCACTAAGATCAACAATTAATAAATGGGACCTCATGAAACTGAAAAGCTTCTGCACAGCAAAGGACAATGTCATTAGAACAAAGTAGCAGCAGGCTACAGAATGCAAAAAGATCTCCACCAATTAATCATTCAATAGAGGGTTAATATCTAAAATATACAAAGACTAAAGAAAGAGCAAAAAACAAAAGTCAACCTTACTAAAAAAAATGCAATACAAAACTAAACATAGAGATTTCAAAAGATAAAACACAAATTTCTGAGAAAAACTTAATTTTTTTTCTAAACCCTTAGCCATCAGAGAAATCCAAGTCGTAACTACTTTGCAATTTTATCTTACCCAGTTAATATGATCAAGATCAATAAAACAAATGACAGCACATGCTGGTTTCTGTCATGGAAGGAAGAACACTTATTCTTTGCTGTTGAGAATACAAACTGATATAGTCACTATGTAAATCAGTGTGGAGGCTCCTGACAAAGCTTGGAATCAATCTACTTCAAGATCAAGCTATATAATTTTTGGCATATGCCCAAAGGAATCTTCATCTTATTATAGAGACATGTGCTTATCCACATTCATTGTTGCTCTATTGGAAACATCCTAGATGTCCCACAGCTGATGAATGAGTAAAGAAATAGTGAGGCATTTAGATAACTGAGTATTACTTGGCTATAAAGACAAATGAAATGATGAAATTTACAGATAAATAGAGATTGAAAAAAGTCATACTGAGTGAGACACCACAGACCCAAAAAGAAAAATTCCATATTTTCTCTTAGATGTAGATCATAACTTTTGAGTATTTGATATGTCTGCCAAAATCTGAATAATCACAGAGGTTATATAGCTAGTAAAGGAACAAGGGAAGGAAATGATATCCTAAGGAAGGGGAAATAAATGTACTGATACACAGAGATAAGGGGGAAATAGAATTGGTGGATTAAATAATGAACAGGATGGGAAAGAAGGGAAAATGGGGAATGTGGGAAGGAACAATTAAACTACAGTGTAGCATGAATCTTAAACAAACCTGGGCCAGGTACTGGGGTGAACACTGAATGATCAGAGACAGAACCAGCCACAGCTACCTCACCTTGCTGGATCCTCATGTGGTCTTGTTTCCTCAGACTGGAAGCCTCTGTGTCCTCATATCCGAATGACTCTCAGCTGAACTGCTGCTAGAAGCCTGAATGCTTAACCAGGCCAAATGCTTCTCCAGGCCAAATGCCTCTCCAGGCCAAATGCTTACCCAGGCCAAATGCCTTGAGTTTCTGGTCCTCACGTCTTATATACCTTTCTGCTTTCTACCACCACTCCCTGGGATTGAAGGCTTGCTTTCTGGGATTAAAGGCGTTGGTCACCATGCTTGGGTGTATCCTTGAACACATGGATTTCTGCCTCTGGAATGCTAGGATTAAAGGCGTGTGCTACCACTGCCTAACCTCTATGTTTAATATTGTGGCTGTCCTGTTCTCTGACCCCAGATAAGTTTATTAAGGTACACAATATTTTGGGGAACACAATACCACCACACTACAGGGCATCTAAAAAAGCACATAGAAACCTACTACTGTAGAAGCTTCCAAAGATATTTATACATGTGCAAGAAATCTAAATGGAGTCACCAAAAATAGGAGAGAAAATAATCCAACTTTACCCCTTATGCCACCTAAAGAACATGAAGTACCATGGATGGGTTTCATATTTTGAATCATTGGTTAAAGGGGTCTCATGAAATACCCTATACATTATAGCCAATTATATTCTTTGATCTCCAAAGCCCTGCTACTGAAGGGACCACTTGCCAAATTCATCAAACATGGAGAAATCAAGCTGCTGCCTAACTAGAAGCTCTACTGACTGGCATTCATGATGCTGGAATGTACTATGTACATTACTGGAATAGAAAGACAAACACAAACATGACACAGCTAAGAACCCTGTAAGAAGCGTTGACTTTCTTGTGAGATATACAGATTCAATAATGGCACAGATGCTATCAGAATAACCAAGCAATGTTTAAAAGAGATTTAAAGGCCATTCCATGTGATGGAACCCATAAATGACACTATTAAAAAGTGGCCAAGAATCATAGATGAAACAGGCACCTGCCTAGGAGAAAACCTAATGCTATTATTTTGCTGAAGTAACGTAGACATAAAATGACCCTAATTACATACCACTATCCTCATAGATAAGTGTCTCAGTCAACCCTCATCAGAGAAATTTGCACTTGCACTAAATGGGAATAAAACCAGAGATGCACAACTGGACAATGTACAGAGGGTGAGACTTTGGAGCATTCAAATATAAATGAAATTCTTCATCAAACCCCTAAACTCGCAGCTTAAGGATCTATGCAGAAGATGAGGAATCAAGATTATAAGAGCCAAAAGTGATAGATAACTCCAAGAAAACAATGTTGGCCAGACATAATATGATTGCTAAACATATGAGCTCAAGGAAACTATTGCAACATGCACAAGACCTATACAGGTTCAGGTACGTACAGTTCCTGGGCTGACAGAGGGAAGTGGACATGTGGTTCCATAATTAACTAACAAGCTACTTTGCAATTAATACCTACTGGTAAAGGGAAAATCAGTTTTCTCCAATGGAGTGTCACTTTGTGTGTGTGTGTGTGTGTGTGTGTGTGTGTGTGTGTGTGTGTATCAATCACATTCCAAGGTAGCCTCCATGACATGAGTAGTTGGTCAGCAGAATTAATTCCATATTTTTTGTTTGTTTATTTTTGTCATTTTAATGGACTTTGTTTTCTTTTGACATTTTTGTCTTATTGGTGCTTAGCTTATTGTTTTATTTTTGTGTGTTTTTAAAAGACAGGAAGTGGGAATAAGTGAGTGAACAAGAGAGAGAGAGAGAGAGAGAGAGAGAGAGAGGGGGGGGAGCACATGAAGTTGAATGCGTGAGGGGATTTTGAGAAGAGTTGGGGGAGGATAAAACATGTTCAAAATTTTTTGCATGCATATCTCAACTGGGCATATGCATGTAAAAAATGGAAAACTACTACCAAGGACATTCTCATGAGTTAATCACAAACAGATTTAATTTGGAAGTCCTTCCTCTGTTTATTTGTTTTTTTTTTTCAGGTATTGTGCAGCCTGAACAAAATATTCAAATTCAGCTGCTGAAAGCATATTGAGATTGTTATAGATATCTGCAGTTAACTCTGAGTTAAAGACAGATCATAGTGCAAAAAATCTAAAGTAGAATTTGACATAGTAGTTCTGAAATTTCACAATATGGAAATTAATTGCAACCTACTTTAATGAAAAATTTGGACTACATGGAACAAGGACATGTTTTTAACTCCAGTTATTGTTAAATAAAAGTAAATTTTGAATATTTTCAAAAAGTAATCAAGACACATTGCATAAAAAAATCTATTTTTTCAATAGATGAGGAAAAACATAACACTTCAAGTTATGGCTACCCAGTAATTTTTGAGATTATTATCACAATGACTGTTCCAAACCAGGATTGTAGTATGTCTTCTACTATGTGCAAATTTGACTATAGTAATTAAATGAAAGGACAAAAAACATGGTGAAGTTGGATAAAGTATGGATATAACATTATGACTTTCTATGGGAAGAACTCTGCTTTTATGAGAATTAAAAGAGATTTTGAGGTTGCAATTAGTGGGTGGTAAATTATCTTCACCATCCTATTGTAAAGTGGTAGCTGATGATTTCTGAAGTGGTGATCCTTCCAGCTAGACCATGAGCCACTAAATACCATATGAAGTTGGAATTCATACAAAGGGTAAATTAATTCTAGACCTATTGATCTTTCTAGACTACAAATGGGCATGCAGTCCAGGCCTGGGCAAGAAAAGGTTTACATGGAGAATGTTTCATCTTAATGTTGAAAATGAAGACATTTTCTTTTACCATTAAGTTCAAAGATGTGAGCCAAGATTGGAGTAGGCCATGTCTTTGTGGTATATAAAGTCTTTCAACGTGTGTGTGTGTGTGTGTGTGTGTGTGTGTGTGTGTGTGTGTGTGTGTTAAAGACAGAAGTGGAAGTATAGAGGAGGAAGGAGACAGAAAAGCAGAAAGAGAGAGGAGAAATATATATATATATGAGAGAGAGAGAGAGAGAGAGAGAGAGAGAGAGAGAGAGAGAGAGAGAGAGAGAGAATCCCCTAATGGCTGAATCTGATTCCTTTCTGGGGATTTTTTTCATCAGGCAAAACGTTAATTGTGTTAAGCCAAAGTCAAAAGCAATATATTCAAATAGCAAAATAGAGTGAGTTTTCACACACACACACACACACACACACACACACACACACACACACACATCAATAAATAAATACACATATAAATAAATAAAATAAAAACTTTATTATTTGGGAAACTTTTTAGATTATAGTACATAAAACTGTCCCAAGTAAAACTCCATTTCTAGCATGCTTACTGATCCTTGTTTGGAGTCTTGTCCTACACTACTAATGTATATTAGACAGGAACTTCAGGACCTTCATGGGATTCAACAACTATTAATATTGAGTCAGGCAATGATAAATTTCTTTGTTTTTATTTTCTTAAGGTTATGGTCAATAGTAAATAAACTACTGGTGAGTATTCTCCACTTCTAAATAACACAGTCATTTTTTCTATACTGGTTCAGAAACAGCATAGTCTATACCCAGATACCCATGTTTCTCTCAATTTTACTTAAAACTAAAATAAAATATGGAGACTAGATTTATTTTCTATTTTAATGAATTATAAAACTGAGGGTGTATATGAAAGAGGGAATTTCAAGACACTAGAGCAAGTTAATGACAGATAATAAACCTGAAAATGAGGACATTAATGAGATGGGCCCCATTCTGAGCCCAGTGAACTAGCTTAAATTTCCTGACTACAGTGTAGAGCCAGGAAGAGACACAGAGGTAAGCTGAGTTGTTGTTCAGTAGAACTCTTCTTATGTGTATAGGTAAACTGTTAAGTTCAGAAAGAAAAAGATACCTTTTAAAGTATATACATTGGAAGTATGATATATATTTATATTAAATCATAACTTATTTGTGATATATATTATACATACAAAATTTGTAGCATATGCTGTCTGTATGTACTCTATGTATGTGCACATACACACAAACACACACACACACACACACATACACACACACACAAACACCTGTATGTATAAGTGATCAATACAATTGTGTGTTTATTCAGACACACAGACACTATGAAGAAGACATAAAATAGGCAAAGAATTTTAGTGTAACCAATCATGAACTAAGAAATAAGTCATAACAAAGGAAATTGAAATTATACTCGGAAAGGCACGATGTTAAGTTTCACACCTGGGACAAATGGCTGACAACCCTGTTTAACATGTCAAGTCTGCATCTGGCTGTCAGGTTCTGCCAGCATCCCTCATTCTTTACCTGTTATAGGCTGTGACTTGCATATTCCACCTCCTCCACCCTGATCTCTCTAACCCACGCACTAAGGTGTCCTTTCCCAGAGGCTCTTCTCTATATAATCCAGATATTTTGCTTACTCTTCCCTTTTGGACCTTTGGCCTCCTAGCTTCTGTACCTAGTTCTCTCTTCCATCTCCCTTCCCCTCACTCTCTCCACAAGGACCAGTTCAGTCTGGTCATATCCACTCTGGACTCTCCCAGATATCTCTGCCTCTGACTATATTCTTTCATATATCTACAATAAACTTTCTCCCCCAACATAGTCAGACACAGCCTCATTTTCCGCTTTGAACTACACAAAATTTTATTGTGTTAACATTCCCATACCTTGATTTGCGGAATCATTCTGTTCTTATTTTAACTTTCTCTTTAAATTACCATTGCTACCTATTTTGTTTTAATTACCATTTGTGAAAACATGAATATAAGATTTATTTTTGTAGTATACAATGCTTTAAACCTCACATTTACATTTTTAAATGTCATATTTTAAAATCTATGTTTTATATCATAGAATGTTGCTTAAACAGCATACATTTGACAGGTCAAAATTAAGTACTAAGAAAATGCAATGAATCAAAATATTTAAGTGGAAAAACAACTTTATGTATATCACATTAAATATGGATAAAATATATGTTTTATAATGGTAAGGGAGATTGCATTCTCATAAAAATTTTATATTATTATATTCATGACAGCTTATTTTCCTTTCCTGTTTTTTGTTTGTTTGTTTGTTTGTTTTTGTTTTTCGAGACAGGGTTTCTCTGTGTAGTTTTGGTGCCTGTCTTGGATCTTGCTCTGTAGATCAGGCTGGCCTCAAACTCACAGAGATCAACCTCCTGAGTACTGGGATTAAAGGCGTGTACCACTACCATCTGGCAACACCATCTTCTCTTAAGATGCTTTTGATTCAGAGGCTGTTGTGAAGACTAAGCATTAAGATCACAAGCTGCTCTTGCAGAGATCATCCAGGCTTGGAATCTTGCACCCACACAGTGGCTTAAATCTCTTGTAACTTCATTTTCTTGGGTATTTGCATCTTTTACAAACACCATCCAACACCCGAACACAGTGGTGCACATCTATAAATCCAGACAAAACACTCAAAATTAAAATAAATAAATCTAAAAATCTCTGACATATTGATATAATCATCTTTACTTGTTAAGATATGGGATCATCTGCATAATTTTTATGTTTCATTTATTTGTGATTCACTTATAAAATTATGTAACACAAATTGCTAAACTGTCTTATCAATAAAACATCTGGAGCCAGATATTGAGGTAAAAACCTGAGAGATCAGAGAACAGGAAAGGCCATAGCCAACCTCACCTTACAGACACCTCAGTCTCCAAAGAGACCTACTTCCTATATACCCATGCCTATATGTCTTTCTGTTATGCAATCTCACTTCCTCTCTCTGGCCAGCTAAACCACTTCCTGTCTTCTGTATAGACCTTCAGACATCTATACTTAGTGTTGGGACCAAAGGCCTGTGTAACCATGCCTGGCTCTGTTCCCCAGTGTGGTCTTGAATTCACAGATAACATTATGGATCTCTGCCTCCCGAATGCTAGTATTAAAGGCATGTGCTACCATTGCCTAACTTCAATGTTTAATATAGTGGCTGGCTTTTTCCTCTGATCCTCAGATAAGCTTTATTAAGGTACATAATATATTGGGAGACACAGTACATCATCACAAAATTAAGAAACAAATTTTATAAAAACTTCTGCAATTTTGTTTACTCTTATTCATATTTATTATATATTATTGAAGTTTCTTTCATTTTCTTGTGTTTTATGTTTGCCCAGATATTAAAAGTTATGTTCTTTCTTTCATACATTTTGATTTATCATTCATATTTCAATGATTTTGAAAACATTAATTGAATTTTATGTATAGAAGTATTTTTCCGTCCTGGCAGTGGTGACGCTCACTTTTTATCCCAGCACTCGGGAGGCAGAGGCAAGCAGATCTCTGTGAGTTCGAGGTCAGTCTGGACTACAGAGTGAGTTCCAGGAAAAGTTCAGAGCAAAAAAAAGAAGTATTTTTCCTGCATGTATGCATGTGTGCATGTGTACCATGTGTGTGCCTGGTGCTCACATAGGCCAGAAGAGGAAATTAGATATCATCGAACAGGAGTGGTGGAAGGTTGTGAGCTGCCATGTAGATGCTGGGAACCAAATCTGTATCCTTTCTATTAATAGCTAGTACTGTTCACCGCTCAGTCATGTCTTCATCCCTCAAGCTAATTCCAAAATATGCTTTAGTCATTGCCCCATCTCCTCTCCATATTGAATGAATGAGACTCATTACATTCAATTCTTATAAAATTTGTTAAAATTTGCAAATTCTGAGGTAAGTGAACAAAACCAGATATAATTAGACATTCTTCTAAGGTTTTATACAAATATGAATTGGGCATAGTCTTAGTTTTTGCAGTTGGAGAGGGATAATATAATTTTACATGCCTACAAAATGTGCCAAATATCAGCTGTACCCAGGGAAGACATCTCTGAACATATCAGTTTGCCAGGTGACAGAGCCACTACCCAGGACCAGTTTTCTGTGAAAGTCTTTCTTTAGGCTTTAGGTGAGTTTAGCCTTCTAAAGCAATGTGAATGAACACATGAATTGTGTCTTGATTTTAAATGTCCTTGTAGTTTAAGACATTATTAATCTTTATTTCATCATATGAAAGTTTATTGTCTGCTAAAATATGAAATAACTAAAATTCCCCTACAAATAAGTTTTAAAAGCAAATATTCCATAGTTCCTATTCTGTTACTTTTTTTGCTATCCCATATTATGTAAAAATGTGCCTATTCCAATTCAATTCAGGATCAGGCCTGCCTAGAATTTCAGGTGGAGTAGAACTCAATTCAAAACTAAAGAATGAATATGGATGTTGTTCCAAGCGTTGTTTCCCCGAGGTCTCTGCTATAGCAGCTTTCAGCACAACTGAGTCCAGACTTGGTCCTGACATTTTGCTGTATTGAGAGTCTTGGGTAAATTCCCCCTTCATGGATTACATTCTCAACATTTTTCAATGATATTAGATTTTCCAAGTTATATGTTTTAACATATTCTCAAGTAACAAAAGTAAAATATATATTACTTTTAATTTATTAATTTAATAGATATAAATTATTTTTCCCTAAATGATTCAGCCAGATAACAACTTAATTTTCAGCTGAAATTTCCTGATAAGGTAAAGTTTTTCCTCATATCAAATATCTGTGTTAGTATTTTAACTTGAATCAATAAACTGAGTAGTAATTTGATATACTTATGACAGATAAAAAACAAATATACCAAATTATTATTATTGACATTTTTTTTCTCAATTGAAATAATTAGCAAAAATTTTAGAAACGGCTCTGTGATTAATTTTCTCTTATTTTTTGGAACAAAGTGAATTTTCATAGTTTTATGAAAATGTTTTACCTAATGAATGAAAGGATCATGTACTAGTTTTACAAATATCTCAATGAAAGTTCTAAATTCTCATGATTCCTTCTCTTTGTTATAGTTTGTTTCAGAATATTTTTGTTACAATTGCAACTCAAAATCTTAATGAATCTTCATATCACATAACTGCCATCCATAGTTGATTTAGGTCACACTAAAGGTTGCAGTAATTGAAAATATTAATTAGAATCACTTAATAATGGCTATAGCTTGTAGGATAAAAATAGAGACAAATTATCTGCTTCATTATACATGGAATATACTTGCAAAACACAAACATTCAGTTTGTAGAAAAGCTCCAGTCACTGAATCTTAACCTTTTTAAAAGGTCATTTGAGAAATGAACGATGGATAAGGCAAAGCAAATGAAGCCATTGAGGTTATGCTGTTTAAGGCTTGTAAAAGAGTCATGGATATCTTTTTAAGCCTATATTATGTATAGGAATCCTCATATAAAACTGTGAAGCTGAGTCTGTAATTTATTTCAATAGTAATTTAAACACATATGTATAGCATGCTTATATTTTGATAAAACTTACCTATGAAACAAGTGATGTATTTGTTTAATACAGGGAAAGGAAAGAATACTAATGTAAGATGATTGATTAATTAGCTTATTTTCAGAGAATCTAATTTCCATCAACATCATTAGTTAACAGGCAATCTAAGTTCTAACATTATACAAAATAAAATTGGTAAAAACTGACATCATTTAGAAAGGTAAACCAAACATACAAGGCTTTGTGAAGTGGACTTAATCTAATCATAAATGAAGTGTTATTTTAAAGTAAAATCATTTTATGAATTGGAAATAACCTACAGTATTCATGAAAATCAATATTTTACAATGATTAGTCTTGGTTAATCATAGATATTTTTGATTGTACTTATAAATAATAACTAGGTAACCTATATTATTCTGACTTTTAAAAAGATTCTAGTAGTCATGGATCCAATTACTCATTTTTGAGGCTAATTCAAAATATACTAAGTATTCTTATGATCATGTTTTCAAATTATTTGCAATTTTCATCTGCTCAAATACACTCGATAGGTTATACTTAATAAATATTTCTTACATAGACAAAATAGAAATATGGCACTGCGTTGGTTTCCCTTCACCTTTGGAGAACAATGATACCTTTTCTCATATAATCATGCAATTTTTACCAAGCATAGATGTATTCAAGAATCTTGAAATCATTGTTAGGAAGCCTTGATTACAATGTGATTCTGATGTGGTAGACATCAGGATACTTCATCCAGGGCCAATTTTCCACTCACTTGAGTGAGGTGGGACACTGGATTTCTCAGGCCAGTTGAAACCATTTAAGAGACTGTACTTGTAACAAAAGGTATTAGTGAAAGTGCTGTGTGACAACTCGGGGCAACTTCAATTTGTTTTTGTGTGAGAAATTTTCCATTCTTCTCGTTCTCTCTGCCAAGGTGAACCTGGAACAGTCTGTGGTGTGAAGATGCTGACACCAGGAAGATCGATTATTCTCTACATAGATGAATTACTGTATGGAGGAAAAGTGCCTTTCCCAGACTCACCAGCCCAATGTGGTGTACACTGTGAGAGGAAAAACAAAACTCTTTATTGTATAAAATTATGTAAGAATTTTGTGGATTAGGAGATTCTAAAGTAAATAAAGGACCACTTCCTTTTAACTTCAACTGCATATTTTAGGTAGTTTTTCTATTAAGACCTTTATACCTTTGGAAGACATTTTTGTCTTTTTTCCATATATAATTTTCTCATACTTTCTATAGATTTACATGTCCCTTCTAAGGTTAGAATGTACTCATCAATAATTTACAAAAATTTCATTTGGTCTTGTTTTTGTAATAATTGCTATACAGGTCATGATTTTGTAGACCATTTATTCTAATATTGAGCTGAATATAATTATGTTCTTATTTATAGCAGTGTTCAGCAAGCTAAACTATCAAAAATAATTTTTCCATGTACATGCTATTGTGATTCTGAAAAGATATGAAAAATTTAAGATATCATATTAAATAAGGAAATGTAATTTTTTTAAAGATAGGCCTATAGGTTAGCTTTTAAGAACATTTCTACATTTCTAGAAAGGATCTACAGATCTGACAAAGAAAATATACACAAGAAGGGATGCGTTCATGTAATGGTATTATAGCTATAAAGAAGTTCATTGAAAACTCTCAAGTTTCTAAAAAGAATCTAAGAGACACTCCCCTTTTCCTTTTCTTGTGCATTGCATTATTGTGGAAGCAGTCACAAATTACCATTTGGTTTCTACCATATTTTGTGTCAAATGGAAGAATTTTGGAAATTGGCAGAACACAAGACCACTGGGTACATTGTCTGAAGGTAAAGACAGACTTAGGATTCATAGAAAGGAAAATACCCATTACTTCTCCTTTTGATTGGTCATAGTGGAAACTGAGCTTCTGGAAAGAAGTAATTAAATACAAGCTACTAAAATGGAGTAGTGTTGTACCATGTAAACCTTGAGTACTATTTTTATATAAAAGTTCAATATCTCAGAATAAAAATTTATGTCAAATTATCTATATTAAAATAAATATAAATATGCAATATTTAGTTTGTTATTTAAAATTAAAAGCTTTACAAATCAAATTCATAGACATAAATTCATACACTTATGGACACTTGACTTTTGACAATGAAACCAATATTACACAATGCAGAAAAAAATGCATATTCAACAAATGATGCTGGCTGAATATCAGCATTTAGAAGAATGTAAATACATACATATCTATCACCCTGCGCAAAAGTTAACTCCAAGTGGATTAAAGAACTCAACATAAGTCCAGTTACACTGAACCTGATAGAAGGAAAAACAGGGAATAGCCTTGAACACATTGGCACATGAAAAAACTCCCTGAATAGAATACCAGTAGCACAAAGACTAAGATAGACAATTAATTAATGGGACCTTGTGAAACGGAAAAGCTTCTGTAAGGCAAAGGACACTGTCACTAGGATAAAACAGCAGCCTACAGAATGAGAAAAGAGCTTCACCAGCACCACATCTGACAAAGGGCAGATCTCCAAAATATAAAAAGAACTCAAGAAACTAGACATCAAAAAATGAAATAATCAAATTTAAATAATGGGGTACTAACCTAAACAGAGAATTCTCTACACAAGAATCTCAAATGGTGGAGAAACATTTAAGCAAATGTTAAATATACTTAGCTATCAGGGAAATGCAAATCAAAATGATTCTGAGATTCCATCTTACTCCTGTCAGAATTATTAAGATCAAAAGAACCAATGATAACTTATGCTGGAGAGGATGTGAAGTAAGGGGAACATTCCTCCATTGCTGGTGGAAGTGCAAACTTATGCAGCCACTTTGAAAATCTATATGGCAGTTTCTCAAAAAACTGGGAATTAATCTACCTCAAGATCCAGCTATTCCATTCTTGGGCATATACTCAAAGGATGCTCAATCACACCACAAGGACAGTGCTCAGCTATGTTCATACCAGCTTTATTTGTAATAGCCAGAACCTGGAGACTATCTAGATGCCCCTCACCAAAGAATGGATAAAGAAAGTATGGTACATTTACACAATGTAATATTATTGAGATATTAAATTATTGATATTAATATTATTGAGATATTAAAAACACTGAATTCAGGAAACTTGAAGAAAAATGGGTAGAACTAGATAAAAAAGATCATCCTGAGTGAAGTAACCCAGACTCATAAAGATAAGCATGGTGTGTACTCACCCATAAGAAGATATTAAATCTAAAGTAAAGACATATTACAATGCACAAACCTAGAGAGGCTAGGTAACAAGGAGGGCCCAAGGGGAATGTATGGATCTCCTAGGAAGGGGAAATAGAAAAGATCTCCCTGGGTGGACTGGGGCCTGGTGGGGAGAGGGACCTGATGGGGTTGGGGAAATGGACAGGTAAATTATTGAAAAGGATGACTAGAAAGTGGGGCTTTTCGGGATCAGGTAGAAACCTGATGTAAGGGAAACTCCCACAAGTCTACAAGGATGACCCCAGCTAAGATTCCTAGCAATAGTGGATACAAAGCCTAAACTGGCCGTCTCCTGGCCAGTGACTACCCCAATTATAACCAGAGAGCCTTCATCCAGTGACTGATCGAAACAGACGCAGGGATTCACAGCAAAACATTAGGCAGAGCTTGCAGAACCCTGCTAAAGAAAGGGGGGAAGGGTAGTAGGAGTAGGGGGTAAGTAAGTCACAATAAAACCCACAGAAACAGCTAATGTAACTCATACTATCTCACAGAGACTGAACCAGCAACCAGGGAGCCTGCATGGGACAGACCTAAGCCCTCTTTATATATATGTGACAGTTGTGTAGCTTAGTCTATTTGTGAGTCCCCTAACAATGGGAGCAGGGGCTGTTCCTTTTGATCTGGCTGGCTCTTAGAACATATTCCTCATGCTGGTTTGTCTTGCCTAGCTGAACGACAAGGGGAAGTTATTAGTTATAATGCAACTTGATATGCCATGCTTTGTTGATACCTATGGGAGGCCTGTGTCTCTCTGAACAGAAACAGAGGGAGAGGGGATTAGTAGGGGTGGAGGAGGGGGATGTGGGGAGAAAAAAAAAGGGTGGGGAGGAGGGAGAGGAAGGGGAAACTGCTGTCAGGATATAAAATAAATAAATAAATAAAATTTAAAAAGCTTTGTGGATTAAACAGAACCCATAAATACTTTAACCAAGTGATATCTATTAATTTTAGAAAACAAGTAGCAAATATTTTTCTAACCTCTTTTAAAAACAAGAAATGGAAATCTCAGTATGAATTTTAGGGCTGAATGATGTAAGAAAAGTGAAACAATTTCACTGAAGTTTTGAGAAAGAACCCTCTTTCCACACACCATTTTGCATCTTCACATATTCAAGGTCATCAACTAATCAGTTGCATAGGAAATGACTTTTTTCAGCTACCCAATTGACTGAGATTGTTACTGCTATATTCAAGTTCTTATAATCATTCTATAATTAAGTTCTAATGTATGTTCAAACAAGCATGTCTCAACTTTATTTTAACCTATGATCCATTTTGGTAAACATCAAACTTTTATATTCTCCATTAATGTCATTTGAGTTTCAAAATAAATTAGGTATTGTCACCAAGAGTATGTCAAATCAATGATAATATTAGTTAAAAATATTATAATGTGAAAGATAAGGGCACTCTGTGCACAAGGTCTGTTTGCTTGGCACAAGGTTCACCCTCCTGAGGACTGAAGTTTAAAGACAATATGGGTCATTTTCAATGTCAAGTTTGTTTTACTCTTTAGTTTTCATGCCAAGTTTTAATGGCACTGTTTGTTTGACTTCTGTGTCTTGATAATTGGAAAAAATAATCTTTATATTCACTTTCTTTGCTTTCAGAAATGGTTATTTTCCTTTCTGTTCTCACATCCCAATTTAGCTTTTTAAAATGCTATCATACTGGACAATGAGCTTTCATCCTGTACACTCTAGGTAATGACTGTAATCCTTATACTATACACAAGTTCTTAAGGCAACAGATATATTCCATGCAAGGCTCTATGTCCATCAGATACCAAACTTCAGTAATTCACTACAGACAAAATACACAAAACCCAGGAGCTAAAACAATGGGCTCTTGTCTGAGAAGAAAAAAGAAAAGATCATATAGTCCCAAATAGTTTGAGTGTAATTATTTTCAAAATTCAAGATTGAATTCAATGTTTTGAAAAATGGTACAAACTTAAAAAGTTATTGTATATCAGAATATATTCTTTTCAAAGATAAGAACACATCTATGCCTGTTTTATCAAAATTATGTTATTTATCAACATTCAATCATGTACTTGTGTTATATTATGGCTTCAAAAAGACAGTGGATATCCATGAAATTGTGGCCAACTTTAAGTATAAATATACCTAAATTCTAAAGTGTTTTTTTCAGATACAGTAACAATAGTAACTTTAACAGTGTACTGTTTCTATGTACCTGGAAAAACATTAATGATGAGAAAAAATAGAGCATAAGCATCACAACATTGAAAGAAAATTCCATTGACAAATTTACTGATTTGTATTTAAGAGACTGCTATCTCGTAAAGGATGTGACTATTTTGTCAACACAAAATGGCATTCAAGATTAGGAGTGAGGTTTCTTGAGTTTAGTGAATGAATTCATGTACATAATAAAATTTAACAGCAATACTTGTGTATTTGTTTACTTTCCTGTTGTTTTGAAAAAGTAATCTAAAAACAGATTCTTAGTGGAGGAAGGGCTTATTTGGCTCACATTTTCAGGTTACAGTTAATTTCTGGGATACCAGGGTGGTGAAAATTGGAAGCAACTAGTCACATGACATCCATTCTTCCTATATTTTTATAAAAATACAGTATCTCTGAAAACTAAAAAGAGAGTTAAAATTTTCTTCTCCCTTCATTCATTATTTTCCTGAAAGTTTTTTTGCATAAAGAGATGTTGATAGGGTGCTATAGGAGAAACTTATGGTAATAAAAAGTTAAGCCTTCTACTAATTTGACTCAGTATTATTATCGTCAAGTTTATGAACTTTCTAAAACACTTGATAATTTAATAAAAAATGCTAAAATGTATGAAAATCATATTTGAATAGCCTTTATAGTTGAGGATATCCATTTTGCCCTAACAACTGAGTTTTGATATTGATTATCATATTCCATAATAATTTAAAGAAAGAAAGATTTGGAGAATTTTTTGAGAAATACAGTATTTCAGAAGAACAGTTTGGTAGGAATGAGATGACAACATATGTTCTAATGCTCCTGGTTACCTCCTGGTGTCATACACAGTAGGAGGGAATGATTTAAAATAGTAAAGATTGCTACAGTTTCTATTGAGAAATGCTTTGAAACTGACTATAAGTGAAATATCTTCCAGTAACACCAATGACTCCTAGTGAAGGACATTGAGACAGGAGATCTGACACCAACAAACCAAACAAAGGGGATTCTTTAATTTTACCTTTCTGTCTGTTTTAAAAAATTTAAATTTACCTACACATCAGGATGTAAAGCTGCCAGCTACTTCTCTAGCACCATTCCTGCCTGTCTGTCATGATAATACTGAACTAAATCCTGAGAATTATAAGAAAACCCCCAATTAAATACTTTCTAAATGTTGCCTTGATCACGGTGTTTCTTCACAGCAACAGAACAGTGACTGAGATAACAATCATATACAAAGCCTCGTAGAAGTTGTCAAGAAATCTATTATTCTAAATGTAAATCCCTAATTTAAATAATGAAGTTTGTTTCTAATAAATCTTATTTCCTTAAGTGGTCAAATAATTGTTTGAATGGATATTAAATTGAAATAACTTTATAAATGTAATTTAGTTAATTGATACAGAAACTACATAGTTTGGTTTTTTTTAGCATCTATATTTCATGAAACAAATTATGACCTAAATTATAGATTCATACTTTTCATGAAAAACACCAAGCATAAACTAAGCTTTTCCAACTTTAACTGTTGAACCCATTTTGAAATTTTCAGTATCATACTTAAACAGCTTTAATTTTTTAGTGAAACAAATACAAATATCAAATAGAAGCAATTTAGATGTAGACCATAGAGTTCTACAATATACATTTTTAAATTATACAGTCTGATGTGAATATGTATATGGTGGTATTGTGTTCCCCAAAATATTGTACACCCTAATAAACTTATCTGGGGTCAGAGACAGAACAGCCACTAGATACAAAGCTTAGAAAATGGTGGCACTCACACCTTTAATCCTAGCACTCCAGAGGTAGATATCTATCTGGATATCTGTGAGTTCAAGGCCACATTGGAAACAGCCAGGCATGGTGACACATGCCTTTAATCCCAGAAAGTGAGCCTTTTATCGCAGGGAGTGGTGGTAGAAAGCAGAAAGGTATATAAGGTGTGAGGACCAGAAACTAGAAGAATTTGACTGGTTAAACTTTCAGGCTTCTAGCAGCACAGTTCAGCTGAGAGCCTTTCGGATATGAGGACACAGAGGTTTCCAGTCTGAGGAAACAAGATCAGCTGAGAAGTTTGACAGATTCATGCTACATATGTATAATATATGTTTACAAATAAATGAATAGAAATATTATTTAAAGTGAATTTTGAGCCATGCAATAAATTGCTAGAAAAGTAAAAGGTAAATTCTCAAGTAATACTTTATATGTACCTGTAGTTGGAAGTTTTTCTGTGTCCTGCCTGGTCCACAGCTGCTCAGACCCCAATAAACACACAGAGGCTTACATTAATTATGAACTGTATGGCCATTTGCTCAGGCTTATTACTGACTAGAATGTGAGTGGGAGAGATTTGTCCCAACTTGCAGGCAGGCCAGGACACAGGAAAACTTCAGCTATGTTTGGTGCTCAACATGGGGCAAGAGTTTCCACCTAAAACCTTAAAAAGCTTAAAAAAAATCTCAAAGAGGGCTAAAAACAGCTTCCTAGTTGTGTCTCTCAGGCAAGCCATGAGTTGCAGAATGGAGGGTTTGCAGTGGCATGTGGGCTTGACCTGTAGCATGGCAGATTCCTACTGTGGTACACAGAGGCATCTCCAAGTCATGTAGTATGCTGCGTGATGGATTTAGTTTTTTCTAGTACAGACAAAACAAAAGTGGTTTCTGGACTACATGCTGCTTTGATGGAGGCATACCTCCACTGGTTCCAAAAGTTGGTGGTGCCCATGACTCCCAGAGCTGGCAGTAAATGGACAACCACCATATTGGGAAGCTGAAGTAGGCAGAGTCAATAGCCAAGGCTTCTACTTCAGTACTAGCCCCTGCAAGTTATAGCAATAGATTCACAATAAGGCAGATTCAGATGGAATAAGACTTTAAATGGTTTACAGTGTATGTAAAAATACATAGGCTTAGAAGAGAGAAGAAAATAAATATAGACAGTTACATAAAAAATAGTTTTAAAAAATGAAGTCTTTTAAAGGGACAGTAAAAGTAATATAAAAACTAAGCTATATAAAGATGGAAATCACATAGAGTCTGGATTATATAGTCTTTTGGATTTTTAACTGCAGAAAGACATTTGATTGTAAAGGATGCTCAGTTAAACCAATATGTATATTTTAAAGATATCTTGACTTCCAAATGTGGATCTAAAGATATGTTGCTTTGGAAAGGAGGCTCTGCTTTTGTTTCCACAGGAACTAAGAGGCTATGGATTTGTTACAGGTTAAGACGGATCAGTTTGATCAAGCCAGACCTCCTGAACTTTAACAGATGGTACCTATCAACAAAGATTATAGCCAGTCTTCTCAGGACTTGAACAATATCTTGAATTTTCTCAAGATCCCCATAAGATTACCAGCACCCTCTATCAGCAGGAAGTAGCCTGAAAAACTATGCCCACATTCCCAAAAAATAGATTATGAATGTTTGTCTTTGTTTAGATTGTTGGTTACAAATTGTTATTGGTCATAGTCAATCTCTTTCTAAAGAAGAAAGGGGATATGATATAGAAATATAGGATATAGATATGATAGGATGGAAGGGTAGATTGTTGAAATTACTTTTAGAGAGTAACAACTTGTTTAAAATGTTTTACATTGCTATGGATTTTAGTTTATTGATACAAATTTAAAGTTAATTTTGTTATACTGTATGCATATTTCTACTCTTGTTTAAAGTATTTTGTTTATGCAACTCATTTGATATTGTAGTGTATAATTGAGAAATACAGATTAATAGTCATCTATTATAATTAAACTTGTAGTCATGTTAGTTAAGATTTCTATATAGCTATAGATATAGATATAAATATAGATATATTTCAGTTAGGTAGGTAATCTTCAAACACTTCAAAGACCTACAGAATATGTCATTTAGAATGTTTTAAAAACTTAGACTTTGTAGACAGTGAGACACATCTGCTCCCGGCAGCATTGATTTATTTCAAAGAGAAATACGAGCATTAAAGACACTCCATATGGAATTTACCTTCTTCTTGGCAAAAATAGCCATTTGGGCAAGAAACTGTTCTTGCCTGGAACTGCTTGACAAATTGTTGTATCTACTGGACATGCAGGACCCATAGGAAGGTGACCACTGAACTTTGCGAGGCGAGATGGTCCTTCAGGTTCCTGTTTCACAGAGGAGACTGCCAGACATTCTACAGGACACAGAAAAAAAATGACAGAGAGACTAGGCCTCTGGGCTGAAGATGGATGACCCAACATTATAGAGGAATTTTGGGTAACTGTCCAGGCAGGCAGCTGTTTCTATCATTTCCAGAATTTTGGAAGCTGCTTACAATGCATTTTCTGTTTACTTATGTAATATTATATCCTTCTGGGGTCTTTGATGTAGTTGAAGACTACCTAATTATAATTTTCATTGATTATGATAAAAGATAGATTAGGTATGAAACCATAGACTCACAAATATAGGATAGATAAAAAATTTTCTTTAATTTTACAAGTTACAAATAGGCTAGATATTGTAACTGTATTCTTGCTTGATAACTGTTTTGTTATATGTAATTTTAATAGGTTAAAGTTAAAACCTTTCTTTTGTTTAGACAGAAAAGGGGGAGTGATGGGGGAATGTCTTTCTGTACACTGAGAATATGTATTGCTCTGATTGGTTGATAAATAAAGCCATTTGGGCTATGGCAAGGCAGCTGAAAAGCAGGAAGGAAATTTAAAGAGAGAGACAGGAAGAAGGCAGGGGGAGATACTAGTGAGCCGCCCAAGAAGCAACATGTAATAGGGCATGTAAAGCCTTGGAACATGTGGCAATACATAGATTAGTAGTTATGGGCTAATTTAAGATATAAGAGCTTTAGCTAGCAAAAGGCTTGAGCCAAGGCAGCACAGTTCTAGTTAACATAAGCCTCTGTGTGTTTACTTGGGGAATGTGAGTGGGAGAGATTTGTTTTCACTTCTGGCAGGCTGGGACACAGGAAAACTTCAGCTACAGTTACCTTAAATTATCTATACAAACTTTCCATTAGCACCCAGTTTATAAAACAACATTACTTTGATCACAATCATAATTTTTATTATAATGATGAGTTTTACATGATGCTTTAACAAATGATCAGAAAAGTTTGTAGAGAAAAAATGTAGTTTCATCACTCATTTAAAAAATTCCTTAGTGTATATAAGTAACATTATTCAAATATTAGGATTTTTAATAATATACTACTAAGAAAGATAGCAGTAAATAATACAAAATTTATTTTGCACCGGGCATTGGTGGCGCACGCCTTTAATCCCAACACTCGGGAGGCAGAGCCAGGCGGATCTCTGTGAGTTCAAGGCCAGCCTGGGCTACCAAGTGAGCTACAGGAGAGGCGCAAAGCTACACAGAGAAAACCCTGTCTCGAAAAACCAAAAAAAAAAATTATTTTGCTTAAAGAGAGACAACATTTTCTTCGGATACTTCTGTATAAAACAGATAGGGTAAAGCCTGTAGGCATAAGAGCACAAGAAACATTTTTATCTATCATATTTGATTCTTTGTACTTGGCATCAGTAAGTTCTGTTTGATGTCTCCTGTGAAACTATTAATAAAATTTGCTCTGACATTTAAGAAAGTATGTATGCAGTAAAATAAATGGAATTCACCTTTTAATAGGTAAGCCAGGAATTTATTTATGTTTATATGCTTTAGTCCCGAGTTCTGGACACATGGCCTTTTGTATCTAGAGCAAGTATTCTGCCACTGGTCAATATTACTGTATTCCTAGTTGAAAGCTTTATAAAAAAAAAAGTGTTGTAAATTTCCAATGTAACATATTTTTGTTATGAATTCTATATTTCCTAAGTCAAAATTGACCAAGATAATTTATTAAGTCATTCCTCAGAGTCAGAATTCTTTAAATACATATATAAATAAAGCTCATAGAATAGACCACATATATTTTTGAAGTTTTTTTTCATCAAACACCTCTTTTCACAGCAAAAAGTTGAAACTTTAAAATCCAGAAAAATATTTTCCATTGTTTAAGCACTGAATTTTTAAGCCCAGCAGATGCTATAATCTTCATCAGCATTACTATATTATAAGTACCCTGGGTTTGTGATAGTATTACTAATGGTTAAATATATTAGGCATTGATAAATCATTAAAGTATCATTGTGAGAACTTTGTACATGTCACTCATGATTGCATTAGCTCTTGGATTTTTATAATTCTTCCATAGAAGTAAGTCAGAATATGGAAAAATCAAGGATTCATGCCAAGGTCTTCTCACAGAAGCTTTCTTTTAAAACTAAATGGTTTTAAGAGTTGTGCTTTAGCCGGGTGGTGGTGGTGCATGCCTTTACTCCCAGCACTTGGGAGGCAGAGGCAGGCGGATCTCTGTGAGTTCGAGGCCAGCCTGGTCTACAAAGTGAGTTCCAGGAAAGGCACAAAGCCACACAGAGAAACCCTGTCTCGAAAAAACTAAACTAAAAAAAAAAAAAAAAAAAAAAGGGTTGTGCTTTTGTCACCCAATGCAGGCCCTGTTGAGTGCACAGTCATTTCAAGTGATGCAGAAGGAAATTCAACAGTGTTTGAGCTCATCCAAACATTGTGAATTGCTATCTTATTAAATTCCTACAACCCCCACATAAAGCACATTCAGGTTTAGAGCAAATCTTTATGGACAATGAAGTAAACTCAAAATGATGTCTTGAATTTGCCTCACATTTCAGCAACATAACCAAGGCCAAATCTAGTAAAAAGCAAAATTTCAATTGAACCTTTCCCTAGCACTACAGAACATATGATGTAATTGTAATTATAGCTTATAACTCAGCTAATATTGTTCATGAAACACCTTCAAGTCAGGAACTTGAGGCAACAGTATATGAATAGTTATTGAAGAACCAAAATAAGACTGAGTGTGCATCCATGAACTCCTGTAAAAAATATATTGTTTCAGAGTAACATTAATAAATTCATAGGTGATAGAAGTTGTTTATTCCTTAAGATTTGACTCAATGGAAGTTACATGAAGCATTTAAGTAGAGTTAGTACTGAACACTTCCTTGGAACCAGTAGATATTTGGGCCTGGTTCTTACACATTTCTATTACAAGATCTGTTCATTTCTTTCAAAGTCATGATGCTGTTCCTAATCAACCACTTTTTAAAACATAGTTCAATGTACAATTCTCTCGAAATAAAGGTATCTGTCTACATTTAATATTATAAAAAGTTATTTAAAATATCTAATGTATACAAATTATGTGTATATATGATTCTCAAATGAGGTTAATCAATTTATTTTGCAACAATATCTAATAATAACTGCCATGGGGTGAATTGCAATTTTCATAACATATGTGGAAAGTACTACCAATCTCCTTTCATTTACAGTGTGTGCATTTTTATCATTTTAAGATGGCATGTATTTATCAATGCATAATTGAAAAACAACTTTAACCTACAGTGGCACCTGAAACTTGAGCATGAGTTCTTTAAGTGACATACAGTTTTCAACAGCTGTTTTTCCTATCAAAAATGTGCTTAAATATCAAACAAAAGGAAATTCCAATGGCCTGACAGTTTCTGTCTATTTTAGGATGCTTAGTTGTTTTTTTCCTTGAGTTTTCGTGACATTTTTAAATTATCTAACTGCTAATCAATAAAAATTTTTCACGCAATTCTAATTTCTTTGGGAAAAAAACTTTACCTTTTTTGCCAATTTGAGCCTTGACTCATACTTTTATAACATACAACTTGATTAATATTATTGGAAACCAGATGTTTGATAATCTTTCATGTGGTTTTTATAGTTTTGTATCTTTTTTTTCATTTTGAATTGGAAGTATAAAATCAATGGACACTTGGATAAATCTTATTTATATTGATCTTTTATACATTTTTATGTCATATATTTGCTTAAAATATGAAAAATTTTCCAAAGTAAACAAAGCTTCAAGAAAAATAGCAATGCTAATTCTGGAATCAAATTTACACACTTATAAAACCTGAAGAATCAGCAGCAATATTCATCATAAAATCTTGCAGATAAAGAAATAAGAAAATGATTTCATTTCTAATGAATGTATGTAGACAATCTTATATACTGTGAATCTCAAAAATAACTGAAAATCCACATTCTTAGTATTAAAAATATTAAGTATTAAAAATGGAAGTGAAGTCTTACTTCTTCATTGCTCATCATTGATTTCCTGCTTTTTTTTGTAAGAAATAAAATACCAATATCAACCATTTATGTTTTTCTAGACTTTTTAAGAAAACTAATTTTATAAAGTGAACTTGTCCATAAGAAAACTAGACAGTCATATTCATAAAGAAAATGTATTTGACATATGTATCAAGAAATGCATGGAAATATTTCAGAAAATATTAATAAAACCAAGTCTCAAAATATGTATTAAAAATAACATTAGATGTTAAATAGGTTATTTCATACCATAAAGAGTAATTTACTATTGTAAATAAGCTCTACACATAAATTCAATTAAATAGGAAAAAATACAAAAAAAGAAATATTTGTATAAATCTTTTGACAATGAGATTTATCAATACAAGAACACATAATTTTTCTGATGAAACGTATGTAAAATGATGATCTATTGATGTCTTTCACATTAAAATCAATACTTTTTCATTTATGATAACAAATATTGTATAGAGTACATTAAAGCAAGAAAATAATAAGCCAAAAAGATAAAGTCTATACAGAAATAAAACAAGTTTCCTTTAATTTTCAGTGTATTTAAGAGTTGAAATCCATGTAAACATTCAGACACCTGTTTCCAAAGGAAAGAATTGTTTCTCAGGCATATTCTCCATAATCTCATTTATATTATTGAACACACTTACACTTATTGAACTACTCTTTTTTTCTCTTAGGGAGAAATTTTTATGAAAAAATTATGGGAATTCTCAAAATTCAAATATGTGCTTTAATAACCAGAAAAAATGTTGAATATTGATGACAGACTTAAAAGTACTTGAACATTCTCAGAACACATTTTTGTGCTTTTCCCTTTTAACTTAATAGTAACAGACAACTTTAAAACCTTTTAGTTGGAAATGTTTATTTTGTTCTCTTTCTTTTAAAAGGAAAGACTCAGAGTTAGATTAAAATATCTATTCATATACTGTTTCTTAAAATATTACATTAAATGAATTATGACATATTTCATGGTAAAAAGAC
Source organism: Peromyscus aztecus (assembly GCA_902168405.1). Lineage (NCBI taxonomy): Eukaryota > Metazoa > Chordata > Mammalia > Rodentia > Cricetidae > Peromyscus > Peromyscus aztecus. The sequence goes on from CABHPQ010175797.1 coordinate 56,278, forward strand.
ACAAAGCACCTGTTTTAGTTATTTGCAAAATTATAATAAAGAAAAGTAACTCAAGGTTGATAAAACAGTTATTTTTGTAAACTAGCATATTGGCTGAATACAAATTGTGTTTTAATGCTGAAGATATTAGTAAATTCCTGAATGTGCAACCTGCTTCAAGTATCATTGTTTTTCTGTTAGCTTACTGTCACTTTAACTTGCTACTTTAAAAATTGTATTTGTCTATATTCTTAATCATCTTTGTTTATATATCTGTTTTAAATTCTGTTTTATCCATAATTCTATTCGAAAGTCCCTTTTATTTCAGGACTGTGTAAATAGTATATGACGTATTCTGCTTGCATTGCGATAGTCATAGATCACACTCATCAATTGAATCTCTGCAGGGTTGGTCTGAAGCTACTGAAAATAATACAGCAATCATGCCTTAGCCTAGTAATTTCTGCTATTCAAATGACCAAATAGGTTTGACAATAAACTAATGCGATTTTTTTTCACATGCCAATTGGCTATTTCTATATCCAGAAATATCTAAATATGTGATGAATTGGAAATTTTTACCCTGACATTTAGATACAGCATTGCTACAGATGGAATATGACTTCAAATGATGTGAAGTATCATCATGAAATACAATGTTTAAAATAGACACTAGCATTTGGCAAAAATGGGACTTGACCTTTGCAGACAATTAAAGTATTGTACTTACATTTATCCAGTCTGTCAGAAATGTATGTGATTTTATATATTTATATTTTTGTGGCAAATAAGAAAAAATTACTCTTTTATCTATCCATTTTGTGCTAATAAAGTCAATAGAAATTATTTTGTATGAGGCAGTTATAAAAACTGATAATTTAAATTTTGCACTATTAAATGTATTTAATTTATTAATTTATATTAAAAGCAAATAAAGATTTCATGCAGTGATGCTTAGCCAAGAAAGAATTTGTTCCCAAGAGTCCATGTGCCAATGTCTGGAGATATTTTTTGTCTTTAGCATAATAAACTACTGGAAAGTATTGAATAGAAGCCAACTTTTCAATTCTTCCTGACAAAGCAATGAGTAATTCTGTCCAAACCATCAGAGATTGAACATAGGAAGCTCTTAGTCAACACATAAAATGGCAGCATCATACTGTTGCTAGTTCATTTAGTTTGTGGTTCTAAATACATCTTTACAAGAATTTTGAGTTAATATAGAAGGAGTGTAAGCAGGGCATGCAATAGAGCTCAACTATAATTTTTTTTCATAATGGGAGGCATTTTGTGCACATAAATTGACAACATATGTGGGGAACTTAGTAGAAATTAGCCTTTCTAAAAGAAAGAAGGATAACATGACACCACCTTTGTGACAATTGTAAAAATCACTAAATTATAAAACAAAAAATTATATGTAGAAAATTGTGTACAGGGGAAGCAGTTGGTTGCACACAGAAAAGTCGCTCAACTAGTGTAACTGGTGGGCATTTTTGCCAGGCAGGTTGGTAGTTTAATACAAAAGATTCATAAATGAGCAAAACTCTCAGTAGTAATTCTCCTCTAACAACCTACATATCTATTTTGGACATGGTGAAATCCAACCAGTAGAGAGGAAACTTCTATCTTACTCCCATTGTTAATTCTCTGTGTTTTTAATTAAAACACACTGTGTCTTCAACATTAAGTAATTTTTATATATTTCTGGCATGCAGTAAAGAGCAATGCCAATATGTTTTACCATTTTAGTGCTACATGAGGCTTCCTGACCAATAAGGAATTACGAAGTAGCCCACTGCGGAAATCAGACTCACACACAGCAATTACATAGCTCCTGGGAATGACTTTTCCCATTCGCAGATGATGCGTTCTTTTAAACTCTTCAATAATTACTTTATTGGCCATCCAGATGATTTTACAAATTTGGAAGACATTATAAACTGTATTTTTGCAAAAGTTGAGTAGGATCACTGTTGGCACACCAAGTCCACTCTAAGTAATTGCTAGTTGGTCTTGGAAAATGTATTAATAACTTTTTAGTTGCTGTGACAAATGCTTTACAAAATCAACTTACAGGAAGAAAGAGTTTATTTTGGCTAAAACCTCAAGGTATAGTCTATGTCTACATTAGTATGGGTCTTTCTACCACAGTTAACCTAATCTACTAACTCCATTATAGATCGTCCCAGAAATGTGTTTCCATGATGATTCTGATTGCTGTATGATTCAGAATTAAGGTTATTGTTATTTTTTAAATATAATTTATTTATTTTATCTCATGTTAATTGGTGTTTTACCTGCATGTTGTGCCTGTATCAGGTCACCTGTAACTGGAATTACAGACAGTTGTGAGCTGCCATGTAGGTGCTAGGAATTGAACCCAGATCCTCTGGAAGAGCAATCATTGCTTGTCACCGCTGAGCCATCTTTCCAGCCCCTCACAGGTCAACAAAATGGCTTGAAAAGGAAAGGTTTTTACTGTGAGACCATGAAAACCTCAGTTTGATTCCTGGAATTCACATAATCAAATTTGACCTCAAAACAAATACACCATAGCATACACATGAGTGCATGTGTGCATATACACTGAATAGAAATAATTAATTTTTAAAAAATCACAATTAAAAAAAAAACATTTAACTGTCACAACTCTACCCATTATCAACTTGACACTGAAACATGTTGTTTTTAAGCACAGTATTTTGCTGTTTGTCTCATGAGTTCATGACATTACAAAGGGAGAAAGAATTCAAACCAATTTTGATAGTATTTATCAACTTTAGCATTTTCAATACTGTCCAAATGTGTAATTCAGAGTCCATTTTTTGATACTCAGTCCATCACTATGAGTGAATGCATATATGATAAAAATTACATAAATCCAATATGCAATGTCATATACAGAATATGTGACATAGAAATAAACTGTAGAATACAGAAAGATTTAAACCCAATGGGGCATATCAAATAATGTAAATACAAGTCAGGAATTTGTGGATCACTTTACAACCATGTACACCCTAAATTGCTTACAAAATCTAGACCCTCCATCTCTAAAATCTTGGGCATCTATGACCTCTGCCTTGGGCAATCTCTAATCCATGCTTGCAGCTTTCCTTGGTGAATATATCATGGTTCCTGCATTTCCACCATCACAGTATCTCTACTGCAACTTTGATTTCTTTCTATCTTCACAATATGGCCACTTTGGCCCCGCCTTGTAGGCATGACAGTTACCAAAGCCTCAATGAGGGTTGGAACTTCCAGATCAAAGCTGGAAAGGCTACCTACTACATCTCCCCCTTTTTGTCTAAATAAGAAGGTTCTAACCTAATACAAGACTATATACAAAGGAATGGTTATGAAATATTGTCCAGGAATAATGAGGGATAATGACTTAGATAAGATGGAACTACAACCAATGCGAACAATATCAAGCAAGAAACACATAGTAAAATCCAGAGAGGTTTGGTGACCCCCTGGAGTTTTAGGGCATGGAGACTTCCAGGCTGCTCTAAGCCTCTTTCTGTCTCTATAGACAGAAAGACAATAGGTCTGTCAGCAGGCATGGCTCCAAATCCCTGCAGGGGACAAGGGACAGTGCCCTATTTTAACTAGGTGAAACTGTATAAGCCTCAGGCTTAGGCAGGGAGAGAGCACTGGGGAGCCAGCACTCAGGGAGGAGGCAGAAAGCCCCACTCACTCACAGCGATTTCACTGGTCTAGGGTTAAACTTGCCACGGAACAGAACTGTGATGGGATTAGCTCCTTTTTAGGAATGGAAACGTGTAGGTTTTTCCTGGTTTTACGGAACTCTGTATGTGGTAACCTGTAGCTTCAAGCGCCCGCCAGCTGAGGGTGGGAGCCACCCAGGCCTTTGGAATTTGCCCCATGTTGGGTGCTGATATTGGCGTAATTATTAAGGCCACTCCACATAGTTAAAAGGAAAGTTTACTAGTGGCGTAACTTACAAATGAAGGGATAGATAGGTTGCAGGGTCTGGGGAAGGTGTATCACAGTCCAGTAGTGTTCTCTGGAGCTCTGCTTGGTCAACCTCCACGTGCAAGGTCCAGGAACAGAGAGAGCTGGCCCATCCAGATCTCGGGTCTTCAGGGTCCTCTCTTGGCCCCACCTTGTAGGCGTGACAGTTACCAAAGCCTCAATGGGGGTTGGAACTTCCAGATCAAAGCTGGAATGGCTACCCCCTACAGAAACATTTTATGTGAACAATTTGACTTCCTCATCATGGGGTGCTGCTGTTGCTTCAAGACTACTCTGCATTTCCACACACTTTACTGATTTCAGTAAGATCAACTTGCAGTAAAAGGCCCCCGTTCAGGTCTGACATTACAGAGCTACAATTTAGATATGGGGCCTGCCGCTGGAGTTAGCACCCAAACTCTAATAGGCTCCAGGTTAGCACTGGAAGGTCTGAGTACAGAGAGAATAATCCCTACCCTCAACAGGCTTGATGGCACTGGAGAAATGTATACAGCATTCACTGGGAGTATATTTGCCAACTCTCCAGACAATTTTTGTTTTCACTGACACTTATTTACCATTTATGTCTTCTGCAAATTGGCATTTTGTTTTTAATGCTTTCTAAAAGTCTACTAGTATAATATTTGGCTTTATGGCTTTTGTTGTTGTTGTCTATGATTTGGGATTTTTTGTCTTTGCTTTGTTTTTTTT
>CABHPQ010175798.1:0-53149 GCA_902168405.1 Peromyscus aztecus
TTATGTTGTTGCCTGTATTTTTGCACTGGTGTCTACTCATCTCTTCCTCTGCTAGGTGCAGGTCGTATCTGTGTCTGAGGGTGCCTCTCTTGTTCTAATTTTTAGTCTTGGTTCACTAGGAGTTCTTGGTTAAATTGGTACTGTTGGGCTGTTTCTTAGGGAGCAGCTGATCTCAGTCGGTGAAGTATATACTTATGATTCTGGTGATCTGGTTCAGTGGTTGTGCAGCGCCTTCTGTGTTCTCAGGTCACGTTTTGCTCATTCTTCAACTCCTCAGCTGATCTTGTTTCCTCAGACTTCAAACTGTAGGGATCTGAATCCTCTCCAGGATGGATTTCAGCTGAACAGGGTAGTCTCACCAACACCTCCAAGTTGTTGGGTTTCCCAGGGTCAGCAGCTGGGCCTTGGGTTGGCCTCAGACAGAGTGTTCAGATTTGTTCTGGTTCCGTCCCATGGAGATAGCTTCTTCCCCGTGTGTTGGGATTAAAGGTGTCCCTGTTCCAAGCTCTTGATTAAGAGCTTGTTTTCACTAACTCTTCTGCTGGTAATAGCTCAGTTTCTGGTCTTTATTGCAACTGTGTTTTGGCCGCCCTCCTGCCTGCCTCCACATCGGGACTGTCTGCCTCCGCATCAGGCCTGCCTGCCTCCAAGGGCCACCGCTGGGCCTACGAGCCTCTGTGGGCCACCGTGCCTATCTGCCTCTGCCTGCTGCCACCACACCTCTCTGCCTCTGCCGGCCTGCTGCCAGGCCTACCTGCCTCTGCCGGCCTGCTGCCAGGCCTACCTGCCTCTGCGGGCTGCTGCTGGGCCTACCTTGCAAAGCTGTAATCTTAAATTGTGTACTACTCTTCCATTCAAATGACCAATAGATAATGTATACATGTGTATGTATGATATGGTAAATGTCAGAAATAGCAAATATATGCCGAAAGTGGCTTTGTAAAATGAATATCCAACATGTTGGACACAACATAGTGATATTGATTAATAATTGTGACCTAAGTCATTTGTGGTCCATAATTTCCTCCTATATTAAATATTTTTGTAGAGCATCCCTCAGCCCTTCCCCATATGATTCTATCTGTGATGTTCAATAAATATAGAACAAAAGCCCTTTTTTAAGGGACACACACACACACACACACACACACACAGAGGAAAACAAAAAAAGACAAAATTCAGGCAGGCCCAGATTCAGTCTTACAGACTGGAACAGACACGGAATGACAGAAGACACAGAGAGAGATAACTGAATAATTAAAATCTGGGGTTACTAGGTTAACTTACACTAAGGAAAATTGCTTTCTATTTTCCTTATTGAAGTGTCTCTGCATTGCTAGTGACTCTGAGTTTATCATACATACAATGGATTCAAACTGATGCAAATATGTAAACTGAAATTTGGATAGGACTTTGTGAAGGAAGAATTCTTATTCATATAGTGCCACAAACTTGGATCATAAACATCAGAGAGAGGAATATTATATAGAGAGAAGAGTAGTCAACAAAGGACCCCCTTACCCTGTAATATGTAATAAGTACATATTTTAAATTAATCTATCTACTAGCACTGCCAATGGTTAAAACAATGGTAATTCCCAAAAATCTAATTTTTCAAGAAAATCAAGAGAAAAGGATAATTTCTAGTTTCCCAAGGGCTGGATTCAATAAGTCTTACAAATGTGTAACACTTGGTGAACACATTAAATAACCCCACAATGTTAAATTGAGGGTAAAAAAAAGTTACATAGGAGCTTCTCCTATTTCTTCTTTTTGCTGATGCTGCAAGGATTCAAGATAATGAGATTTATGAAACAACATAACAGGAGCTCCCAATTTCAGCACCATGACAGGGCCATTGATAAAACCTACTCAGGTAGAAACCAAGGTGGAGAGACTGACAGTTTATTACTCTGGTTCTCCTAAGAGAACAGAGCTCTCCTTAGAGAGCTGAACCCATCCATCCTCTTTTGAGTTGAGAGGTCATTAGTCTTTTTCTGTATTTAAATTAGCAGGAACTGTACATCTAGAACATGGGTCTCTCTCTTCATTTACAACTTAGACTTCTACATATTTTGACAGACATTTTCTAAGGCAGAGACTCCTGGCTTCAGCTTCAGGATAGAGCTCTGACATGATGGCAGAAATAGAAACAAGTTTAAATTTGGTGAAAATGTAAAGAAAATTAAGTATATAGTTATAAATTTGAAGGATTGAAATGAAAATTCTTTGGAAATTTTGCCATTAAATTTGTAGATCTTCAGATTTAATATAAATCACCAGTAACCATTTGGCATAAACATGAACTCACATAATCCACAACTACATTAAAAACATATTTTAATCTGTTTTTTAGTTGCAGTTATTGAATTTTCTTTGTACACAATGCATTAAGCTAGGAATAGACACAGGAAGTAGTGGCATGCTGCATTCCAGTACAGGAAGAACAAAGAGGCTAAGTTTCAATCCTGGCTTTAAAGGTGCTCAGTTAAAGACTGTAGGTTAGATCTTTTATTTGTTTATTTATTTATTTATTTATTTATTTATTTATTTATTTATTTACGTATGTATGTATGTATGTATGTATGGATGGATGGATGGATGGATAGATGGGTGGATTGACTGATTGATTGATTGATGTTTTTCAAGACAGGGTTTCTCTGTGTAACAGTCTTGGCTGTCCTGGAACTCAGTCTGTAGAGCAGTCTGGCCTTGAACTCAGAGAGATTGACCTGCCTCTGCCTCCTGAGTGCTGAGATTAAAGGCATGAGCCACCACTCACCAATAACTTGTTTAATGAGGAACAATCAACAAAAACAAAATGTCTTTATCAAAAAGGGAAATTAGACATCTAGATGAAAATTTAATTTTCACATGTTCAGTCTATGATGCTGAGAGCATACCCAGGCTGTATTTAGAAGCTAATGTAAATCAAGGACCAGTATTATAGAAGCAAATGTGGGCAGGAATGGTATGCTAAGTATTAGAAACTAATTAGTAAGATGTTTGAAGTACTACTAACTTGACCTTAAATTGGTGATGGTAATTATACATTGTTTTAAGCCTTTCATGATTTTAATCAGTGTCCATGTACTATACATATTACTTATCACCTATTAAATCTTAAACAATGGTAGGGATAGAGTTAAAACAGTGAATAAAGTCCAATTCTAATGCTTACCACTCTGTTAGTGGGTAGTTTAACATTCATACTTTATTGAACACTTGGGAAATATACAGAGCTGGACTTCAAAGAGGAAAAAGAGATATCATCATTATGCTATTGGTAAAAAGAGAGTCACATGGATATAAAGACAAGGAGCATCTTATCAAATAACAATATTGAATCTATGGGAGGTGAGAAGTGAAGAATCAAAACCCTTGCCTCCCTAGGTATAAAGAATTTAATGCTAAAGAAAATATTAAATTAAGAATTTTGTAGAATGTATTTTGGTCATAATCATTGCTCCCCCAGCTCCTTCCAGGGCCATCCCTCCCTTCTCACCCAACTTTGTATCCTTTCTTTTCTTTTCTTTCTTTCTTTTTTTTGTTTTTGTTTTTGTTTTTTGAGACAGGGTTTTGCTGTAGCTTTGGAGCCTGTCCTGGAACTCACTCTGTAGACCAGGTTGGCCTTGAACTCATCAAGATGAACCTGCCTCTGCCTCCCAAGTGCTGGGACTAAAGGCGTGTGCCACCACTAGCCAGTGGCAAAGGACATGGTCAATAAAACAAAATGACAGCCTAGAGAATGGGAGAAGATCTTCACCAATCCCACATCTGACAGAGGGCTGATCTCTAAAATATATAAAGAACTCAAGAAACTAGACATCAAAATACTGAACAATCTAATCAAAAAATGGGCTAGAGAGCTAAACAGAGAATTCTCAACAGAAGAATCTCAAATGGTCAAAAGACATTTAAGGAATTGCTCAACATCTTTACTCATCAGGAAAATGCAAATCAAAATGACTCTGAGATACCATCTTACACCTGTCAGAATGGCTAAGATCAAAAACACTGATGACAGCTTTTGTTGAAAAGGATGTGGAGCAAGGGGAACACTCCTACACTGTTGGTGGGAATGCAAACTTGTACAACCGCTCTGGAAATCAGTATGGTGTTTTCTCAGAAAATTGGAAATCAATCTACCTCAAGACCAAGCTATACCACTGTTGGACATATACCCAGGAATGCTCAATCCTACCACAAGGACACATGCTCAACTATGTGCATAGCAGCATTATTTATAATAGCCAGAATCTGGAAAAAACCCAGATGCCCCTCAACCAAAGAATGGATAAAGAAAAAGGGGCACATATACACAATGGAGTACTACTTAGCAGTAAAAAAAAAAAACAATGGCATCATAAAATTTTCAGGCAAATGGATGGAACTAGAAAATATCATCCTGAGTGACATAATCCAGACTCAGAGAGACAAACATGGTGTGTACTCAATCATAAGTGAATACTAGATGTAAAGCAAAGGATAACCAGACTGCAATCTACAGCTCTAGGGAGGCTGGCAAGCAGGAAGGACCCAAGGAGGGACACATGGATCACACAGTAAAGGAGAAATAGATGAGATAAACATGAGCAAACTGGAGGTTGGGGGGGTAGTGGAGGGCAAGGGATGGGGGATGAGAACATACGAGAATGAGAGGTTCGAACGGGAACAGGGACAGAGCGGGAGAGCAAGGAAAGAGATATCATGATAAATGAAGCTATCATGGGAACAGGGAGAAACAGAGTGCTAGGGAAGTTCCCAGGAATCCACAAATATGACTCCATCTTAGGCTACTGGCAGTAGTCGAGAGGGTACCTGAACTGGCCTACTCTGGTCATCAGATGGGTGATTACCCTAGTTGTCATCATAGAGCCCTCATCCAGTGACTGATGGAAGCAGATGCAGAGATCCATGGCCGGGCAGTAGGCCAAGCTCCAGGAGTCCAATTGATGAGAGAGAGAAGGGATTCTATAAGCAAGGGACACTGAGATCATGATGGGAAAACATACAGAGATGGCCAAGAAAACTAGTGGAAATGCATGAACTGTGGACCAATAGATGTGAGACCCCATAGTACTGGACTATACCCTCTGGATAGGTGAGACAGTTGTTTAGTTTGAACTGTTTAGGGGGCCCCCTATGGTGATATTTTTCTTTTATACCAAAATGTTAATTGTATATTAATAAATAAAGTTGCCTGGGGGTCAGAGCTATTAGCAAGCCATAGGAAAGCAGGGCAGTGGTGGTGTACATTTGTGATCACAGCACTTGGTAGACAGAGCTAGGTAAGTCTCTGTGTGTTCAGGGATACAGCCAGCATTGGATACACATGCCTTTAATCTCATTACCAACCATAGAACACCTGGAGGTCTATACAGACAGGCCGTAATGAAGCAGTCCTGTGGTTGGGTTTACAACCAATGAGAAGGCAGAACAGAGACTGTATAAAGACTTTAACACAGGAAGTACGGGTTCCTTTGGAGAGGTAGGACCACTGCAGGAGGAAGGGTAAGGTTTTGGCTCTTAGCTCTGACCTCTTGGCTTTCTTCTTTGCATTGGTTCTGTGTTTCTTATTTATAAGATGGTTGGTTACATCTACAGCCCCCAGGCAGTGGGATCGGGATCCATCTCTGGTACATGAGCTGGCTTTTTGGAGCCCAGTGCCTATGGTGGGACACCTTGCTCAGCCTTGGTACAGGGAGGAGGGGCTTGGATCTGCCTCAACTGAATGTACCAAGCTCTGCTGACTACCCACGGGAGACCTTGCCTTGGAGGAGGTGGGAATGGGGGGGTGTTGGGGGGAAGAATGGGGGAGGGGGGAGAAAAGAGAGGGGGATCTGTGGTTGGTATGTAAAATAAATAGAAAATTTCTTAATAATAAAAATTTCTTAATAATGATAAAAAAGAAAATGTTAAATTAAACATACTCTGACTCACACATAACAAAGATGTCTTCACATCACTGCTTCTACTTAGCTAAATAGAGTAAACAGTTGCAATATGACTCCTTTCTCAATATGATTTTCAACAATATTATAAACAATAGAAAAGACCATTCTTTTTTAATAGGTATTTTCTTCTAGGCACATATGATTATTAATACATAAGTGTAATATTGTCAGATTTGGTGACTGATATAATATTATAAAAATATTTTAATTTTTACCTAGTATTCACTGTGACACCTAAGGAAAAAGAGAATGTTTGCTTGTTCTGTTTTCTCTTTATCTACTTGCAATAATGTCTTTGGATTGTCCAAAAGGAATCAAGGATAGCCAATTTCTGAATCTACATAAATAGGTTTTACTTCTACCAATACGTTTGCCAATCTTACATAAATTTTTCATTTAAAGACATGAAGATTGTTGGGCAGTGGTGGTACATGCCTTTAATCCCCACACTTGGGAGAGAGAGGCAGGTCGATTTCTGTGAGTTCGAGGCCAGCCTGGTCTACAAAGCAGTTCCAGAACAGCCTGTTACACAGAGAAATCCTGTCTCAAAAAACCAAAAAACCAAACCAAAACAAAACAATAACAACAACAACAAAAAAGCCCATGAAGAATAATTGGTGATTTAGAAAAGATGCCAAAGATGTTTTAACTTTTATCCTATTTAAACTCTGATTTTTAAAATTCAGAAAATACCCAGTGCAGTTAATTTTCACTACTGAGAACCATAATTTACACAATAAAATGCACCTGGTCAATTTTATTATTTCTGGTACCATTTGCCTAGAAATTACTATTTCCTAACTAAAATTTAATGTTAGGTTTCCAAACAAAATGGCTCTAAGCATATCACTTTAGTACAGAGATGGGAGCATATTTGGAGTCAAAGTCTGTTTGACTTACTCTTTCCTCTTAACTCTGGTTTCTCTTTCTTCCCCTAGTCAAATCATAGAATCCAGCATTCCTCTTCCCAAAGGCATGCCACAGAAATCATAATTTCTCTCTAAGAAATGTAACATAACACCTGCAATGACCATTCTCTCTCTTTTCCCTTGATACACCCCATTCTTTATGGACCCCACTCCATCACCAAAAGAAGGAATGTTACACAGAAAAGGCAGGACAACCTAAACAGACCCAGCTTCTCCCCTGTTCCAATATTATGAGATCATCCTGTTTTGTCCAATCACTTTCCACATGATCATCATTCTTCTGAGAAACTGAACTTAAAGTTTCCCCTGAGTTTTGTGGTTGGGCTTTCTGGTTGACTTGTCTTTTAGGACATGGTGTCCACACACTTATGACGGATAAGGAAAAGCATCCTGTACCTACATTAACCATCTTCATATTAAAATATTATTTTATTAGGTAACCAAAATACTTGAGCAAAATATCCCAGTATATTTTGTCTAAATTACCTCATTCAACATTTCATTTTATAGGCTAACAAGATAGATCAATAGATATTGTGCTTATTCTACATACATGAAAACCTAAGGCTGATTCCAATCCCATAAGACAAATTTTTAAAAAGCCAGGTGTAGTATTACACACTAGCAATCCCAATTCTGAGGAAATGAAGACAGGTAGATACCTGGGGATCACTGGCCAGACATCCTAGTCTAGTCGGATAGTTTGAGGTCAATGAAAGACCCTGTGTCAAAAAACACGGTAGATAGCCCTGAGGAACAATACCTACTAACCTCTACACATACAGACAGACAGATACACACACACACACACACACACACACACACACATACACACACTATTTCACACTGTAGATGTAACCAACCGTCTTATTAAATAAGAAACACAGAGCCAAGGTAAAGATAAAAGCCCAAGAGGTCAGAGCTAGGAGCTTACCCTCATGCTGCTGGCTAGTTTCTTCCACCAAGAAACCTCTCCGAAAAGGAACTACTTCCTGTGTGTTTGTCCTTAAATAGAGTTCTGGTTCTTCCTTCTCATTGGTTGTAAACCCAACTACGTGACTGCCTCGTCACTGCCTGTGTACAGACCTCCAGGTCTATGGTTGGTATTGAGATTAAGGGCGTGTGTCTCCAACGCACAGAGATCTACCTAGTTCTGCTTACCAAGTGCTGGGATTAAAGGCATGCACCACCACCGCCCTGGCTTTCCCTGTGGTTTGCTAATAGCTCTGACCCCTAGGCAACTTTATTTATTAACATACAAATAAAATCACATTTCAGTACAAATAGAATACCACTATATCACACTATTTCAATTTATGTTATACCAGCCAGCTTAGAGGCATATTTCCTATGTGCATGGAGGAATTTATATCTCCATTAATTATATAAGTTTTGACTGTACCTGACTAGTATCTCTACATTTTTTTGATTTTTGAAATCTTTTACTCATCAAATGTCAAACGTAGGAACGCATTGAATACAAAGTCCTACACAGATTCATTTTGGATTTAAAATCAGGCAGCAATTATAAGCTTGAGAAACTCATAACATAGTAAAATATACTTTCATTATAATTATCAATTACATAAGTATCAGTGGATTACACATTTCTAATAGGCAGACCTCTGTGTTGCTTTTTATTTCTCTGCTTCTTTTCTATAGATGAAATCATTGAATTTTTTGCATATTTCTTCTCTTTTTTTATTCTTTAATGAAACCTTTTCCATCATCAGTCTGTCCTGCCACAGACAATGCTCTTATCCATAGCAACAATAACCTCCACCTTGCCAAATCATTCCACCGGTTATCACGGCAGCCTTCAGCAGGCAGCAGTTTCTGATGCAGCTATCATTATTTCCAAATAATTCCTATTTGGAAAGCCTTTCTTGCCTTCACCTAGACTCTAGACCTTCATATGCTCCTGAGTTTTCTGCCTCACTGAGTGTTCCACACCTCTCTGGCTATTCAATTTTTATATGGGGTCCAGATTTGCCTAAATGTTGATGGTCTCTTATTAATCACAGATGATTTTTCAGTCCTAGCTACCAGTTTACCTATTATTTCTGTAAAGCAAAGGTTTCACTTCCTCAGATTCTTAATTCAAATTCTTTTCTTTCTGTCTTTCTTTCTTTCTTTCTTTCTTTCTTTCTTTCTTTCTTTCTTTTCTTTCTTTCTTTCTTTCTTTCTTTCTTTCTTTCTTTCTTTCTTTCTTTCTTTCTGCCTTTCTTTCTTTCTTTCTTTCTTTCTTTCTTTCTTTCTTTCTTTCTTTCTTTCTTTCTTTCTTTCTTTCTTTTTCTGTTTTTTGTTTTTTGAGGCAGGGTTTCTCTGTGTAGCTTTGGAGCCTTTCCTGGAACTCACTCTGTATCCCAGGCTGGCCTCAATAAAACTCACAGAGTTTTGCCTGCCTCTGCCTCCTGAGTGCTGGGATTAAAGGCATGTGCCACCATTGCCTGACTTAATTCAAATTCTTAATATCACATGAACAGCCCCAATGTTCTTTGAAGAATCCTTAAACTTCTCTCTGAATTTTATCTTTGAAACTACCACAGAGTATCACATTATCTCTGAACACTCAACAGTTTTTCCAGCCACAAGTTCCAAATGCCAACACAATCCTCCTGAAATATAACCTGGTCAGGTCCATAGCAGCACATGCTATGCTAGTGGAAATTGCTGTCCTGGTTTGCATTTCGGTTAGTGTGGTAAAATGTTGACCAAAGCTGCTTGGGTAGGAGAGGGTTTCTTTGGCTTGCATTTATACTTCACAGCAAGCTTCAGCTGCCATTCTTATACAGGGTAAGCCTACTTGCCCAGGGATTTCACCACCCATGGTGGGTCAGCCCCTCCTACATCAATCATTAATCAATAAAATGTCCCACAGACTTGACCACTGCTGGGGGATGTCTTTCTGTACACAGTGAATATATGTTGCTCCCATTGGGTAATAAATAAGTTGCTTTGGCCTATGGCAAGGCAGGTTAGAGGCTGGTAGGAAATTCAAGGAGAGGGATAGGAAAGAGAAAAGAGGAGTTTGAAGAGACACCAGCTGCCACCGAAGGAGCAGCAAGAAGCCAGCAGACTGATAATGCCACGGCCACATGGCAACTTATAGATTAATAGAAATGGGTTAAGTTATAAGAGCTAGCTAGCAAGAAGCCTGTCATAGGATACACAGCTTGTAAATAATATTAAGCCTCTGAGTGATTATTTTAAAAGTGCCAGGCAAGACTGGACAAACCTTCCGGCTACAGACCACAGACCATTATGGTTAAGGTAGTTCTTCAACTGAGGTGTCTCTTCCCAGGTGATTCTAATTGTGTCAAGTTGACAAATACTGACCAGAACAATGCACATAGAAATATTTTAGCTTCATGATTAACACAAAGTATATTTTTTTCTACATCCCTGCTTCCCAAAATTGCCTTTCCTTTTTGTTAATTTGAAAATACATTTTTATTTAAAATTTTTTATTCAATTTACATACCAACCATAGGTTCCCCCTCTTATCCCTCCTCACACTCCACCCCCGCCCCATGTTCCCCCCGACCCACCCTACATCTCCTCCCCTAAAAGAGTAAAGTCACCCATGGGGAGTCAGCAACACCTGATACATTTACTTGAGGCAGGACCAAGGCCCTGCCCACCCTGCATCAAGGGTGAGCAAGGTATACAACCATAGGTAATGGGTTCCAGAAAGCCAGCTCATGCACCAGGGATAGATCCTGATCCCACTGCCAGAGGCCCCTTAAACAGACCAAGTTTCACAACTATCTCCTGTATGCAGAGGGTCTAGTCCAGTTCTCTGCATGTTCCACAGCTGTCAGTCTAAATTTCATGAGTTCCTACGAGCTTGGTTCAGTTGTCTCTGTACATTTCCTTATCATGATCTTGACCCTCCCTTGCTCATATAATTCCTCTTTGCTATCTTCAACTGGACTCCCAGAGCTCAGCCTGGTGCACAGCTGTGTATCCCTGCATCTGCTTCCATCAGCTACTGGATGAAGGCTCTATGATGACAGTTAGAGTTTCCATCAATATGATTATTGGGGCAGGCCAGTTCAGGCATCCTCTCCACTATTGCTGCTAGTATAATCTAGGGTTGTTCTTGTGGATTCCTGGAAATTTACCTAACACCAGGTTTCTCCCTATCCCCATATCTCCCTCTATCAAGATATCTCTTTTATTGTTCTTCCATTCTGTCCCTCCCCCACCTGGACCATCCCATTCCCTCATGTTCACATCCCCAGCCCTTCCCCTATATTGCTGCCGCCTCATCATCAGTTTACTCATCTGGATCTCCTCTATTTCCCCTTCCCAAGGTGATCCATATATCCCTATTAAGGTCCTCCTTATTTTCTATCTTCTCTGGAGCTGTGTGTTGTAATCTGATTATCCTTTGCTTTACATCTAGTATCAACTTATGAGTGAGTACATACCATGTTTGTCTTTCTGATCTGGGTTACCTCATTCGGGATGATATTTTCTAGTTCCATCCATTTGCCTGCAAATTTCATGATGTCATTATTTTTTACAGCTGAGTATATGTATGTATATCACATTTTTCTTATCCATTCTTTGCTTGAGAAGCATCTAAGTTTTTTCCAGGTTCTGGTTATTACAGATAATGCTGCTATGAACACAGTTGTGCAATGTCTTTGTGGTTATAATTGAGCATCCCTTGGGTATATGCACAAGACTGGTATAACTGGGTCTTGAGGAAGATTGATTTCCAATTTTCTGAAAAGTCACCATACTGATTTCCAGATTGGCTGTATAAGATTGCACTCCCACCAACAGTGTAGGAGTGTTCCCCTTGCTCCACATCCTTTCCAACATAAGCTGTCATCAGTGTTTTTGATCTTAACCATTCTGACAGGTGTAAGATGGTATCTCAGAGTTGTTTTGATTTGCATTTCTCTGATGACTAAAGATGTTGAGCAATTCCTTAAATGTCTTTTGGCCATTTGGGATTCTTCTGTTGAGAAGTCTGTTAAGCTCTGTAGTCCATTTTTTAATTGAACTGTTTGGTATTTTGCTGCCGAGCTTCTTGAGTTCTTTATACATTTTGGAGATCAGTCCTCTGTCAGATGCGGGGTTGGTGAAGATCTTCTCCCCTTTTGTAGGCTGTCATTTTGTCTTACTGTGTCCTTTGCCTTACAGAAGCTTCTCAGTTTCACGAGGTCCCATTTATTAATTCTTGCTCTCACTGTCTGTGCTACTGGTGTTATATTTAGGAAATGGTCTCCTGTGCCAATATACAGTATTTTATTGAGTATTTTTGCATCAATGTTCATGAGGGAGATTGGTCTGTAGTTCTCTTTCTGTGCTGCATCTTTGTGTGTTTTGGTGTCCGGGTAGCTACAGCCTCATCAAGAGAATCTGGCAGTGTCCCTTCTGTCTCTCTCATGTGGAACAACTTAAGAGCTATTGGTATTTGCTCTTCTTTGAAATTCTAGTAGAGTTTTGCACTGAAATCATCTGGCTTTGGGCTTTTTGTGGGGGGAGACTTAATGACTGCTTCTATTTACATAGGGGTTATTGGTCTATTTAAATTGTTTATCTGGTCTTGGTTTAATTTGGGTTTGTGGTATCTATGCATAAAATTGTTCATTTCTTTTAGATTTTCCAATTTTGTGGAGTTAAGTTTTTTAAGTATGACCTTATGATTCTCTGGATTTCCTCATTATCTGTTGTTATGTCTCCCTTTTCCTTTCTGATTTTGTTAATCTGGATATTCTTTCTGACTTTTAGTTAGTTTGGATAAGGGCTTGTCTATCTTGTTGATTTTCTCAAAGAATCAGCTCTTTGTTTCATTGATTCTTTGTACTGCTCTCTTTGTTCTTTTAATATAAAAAATCTATTTTATTGATTTCAGCCCTCAATTTGATTATTTCCTGTCATCTGGTCCTCCTGAGTGAGTTTGCTTCTTTTTGTTCTAGAGCTTTCAGATGTGCTGTTAAGTTGCTAGTGTGAGGTTTCTCCAACTTCTTTATTGAGACATTTAGTGCTATGAACTTTCCCCTTAGTGCTGCTTTCATAGTGTCCCATAAGTTTCAGTATGTGGTACATTCATTTTCATTGAATTCTTGGAAGTATTTAATTTCTTTCTTTATTTCTTCTTTGACTCAGTGATGATTCAGTTGAACATTACTCAGTTTCCGTGAGTTTGTAGGCTTTCTGTAATTTGTGTTTTTTAATTCTAACTTTAAGCCATGGTGGTCTGAAAAAATTTAGGTTATTCCATTTTTTTTGCATCTGTTGAGATTTATTTTATGACTGAGTATGTGGTCAGTTTTAGAGAAGGTTCCATGAGGTGCTGAGAAGGTATATTCTTTTGTGTTTGGGTAGAATGTTCTGGAAATGTCTATTATATCCATATGAGTCATACCATCTGTTAGTTCCCTTATTTCTCTGTTAAGTTTCTGTCTGGCAGTCCTGTCCAGTGGTAAGAGATGGGTGTTGAAATTTCTCACTATTAGTTTATGGGGTTTGAGATGCAATTTAAGCTTTAGTAATATTTCTTTTACATATGTTGGTGCTCTTGTATTTGAGGCATAAATGTTCAGAATTGGTACTTCATCTTGATGGATTTTCCTTATAATGAATATGTAATGTCCTTCTCAATCTCTTTTGATTAATTTTAGTTTGAAGTCTATTTTGTTAGATATTAGGATAACTACACTAGCTTGCTTTCTAAGTCCATTTGATTGGAAAGTCTTTTCCCAACCCTTTATTCTGAGGTAGTGTCTGTCTTTGAAATTCAGGTGTGTTTCTTGTATGCAGCAAAAGGATGGATGCTGTTATCACATCCTTCCCTTTAACCTGTGTCTTTTTATATACAGTTGTGACATAGACACTCAAAGAAACTATATAGTATGTAATATACAATAAAGATTTAGATATAAAGTAAATTAAGTCCCTCAAACTACACTTACCATCTTTTAAAAAACAAATTTATTTATAATAAACAGATTTTGCAATTTTTCTTTCTATTATTTCCTGCCAATTCAGCTAACTATAAGCAAATAACTTTCAACTTCTTTTGGTAAAATTAAGAAGAAAAAATTGTCAGGAACAGTTGACATACAAATGTAGTTATTTATCCATGTTTGTAGCAGTTATATTCTATAAAGTTGGCACAAAATATTAAAAGGAAATATTGGAAAAGGGGCTTGCGGGATGACCTAGACATTAGGAGAATTCACTTTCCAGAGGACCCAGGTTTGATTGTCAGTACCCATGTGGTACACTTAGGACTAGCCAGAACATTAGCTCTTAGCCTAAGGGGCCCTTTAAACAGTATCATCTCCAAAAACTAGCACAAAAATGTGAAAATTGAAGGACTCAGTATGGTGTCAAGGAAAAGATATGCATACACGCCTATAAAAAGAAAGACAGAGAAGCCAGCTCTCTTCCTTTGATTTCTTCTGAGAATGTGTTTGCTTACATGATAAGTGGATCTTCATTGCCATATGCAGCAAGCAAAACCATCATAATTGTGAATTTTGTGTTCACAGATAAAATTTTGGCAAACAGATAAATTCATAAATATATAATATACTAATAATGACAATCAAATTAATACAATACCAGGTCTAATCACCCCCAAATCCAGATGCCTAAACTCCAGTGTAAGAACACAATCAATAATAGAAAGGGCAATATGTCACCACCAGAAACCAGCTATCCTATGACAGCAAAACTAAACATTCCAATGCAGCTGAAGCACAAGAAAACTACCTTTACAGTAACTTTATGAAGATGATAGAGGTCCTTAAATAAGAGGAAATGGGAAAATCCCTTAATGAACTGAAGGAAAAGATAACCAAGAAATTGGAGGAAATCAATAAATCTCTTAACAAATGTCAAGGAAACCAAGGGAAAAATATATATATATATATATTATGGGAACAAATAAAACTGTTCAAGATCTGTAAAGGGGAATAGAAGCAATAAAGAAAACACAACTTGAGAGAATTCTGGAAATGGAAAACCTGAGTAAGCATCACCAACAGAATACAAGAAATGGAAGAGAAAATCTCAGGCATTGACGATACAATAGAGGAAATAGATTCATGGGTCAAAAAAAATGCTAAAAAAAATTTCTAAGAAAAAACATCCAGGAAATCTGAAACACTATGAAAAGACCAAAACTAATAATAATAAGAATAGAAGGAGAAGAAAATATATTCAACAAAATCATAAAACAAAATTTTCCCAACCTAAAGGACGTACCTATAAATGTACAAGAATCTTACAGAACACCAAATAGACTGAACCAGAAAAAGTCCCTTTGCCACATAATAATAAAAATATTAAACATAGAGAATAAAAAAGAATACTAAAAGTGCAAAGAAAAAAGGAAAAGTAACATATAAAGGCAGTCCTATCAAAATTACACCTGACTTCTCAATGGAGACTTTTAAGCAAGAAGAGCCTGGACAGACTTCATGCAGACTCTAGGAGACCATGGGTACCAGCCCAGACTACTATACCTGCAAAACTTTCAATCACCATAGATGGAGAAAACAAGATATTTCATGAAAAAGTCAAATTTAATCACTATCTATCCACAGACCCAGCTATATACAGAAGGTACTAGGAGGAAAACTCCAAACCAAGGATGTTGGCTACACCCACAAAACATAGGCAATAATATATAATCCTACAACAGTGTAGCTGGAGAGTTTTCTCTCTGGGTCCTGCCAAACCCTGGCAGTCCTGCAGCCCACTTATAAAATAAACATATAGATGCTTATACTATTTAAACTGCTTGGCCATTAGCTCAGGCCTATCATTGTCTAGCTCTTATATTCTCTCCTCCTGCCTTCTTGTTCCCTCAATTCTCCTCTCTGTTAGTCCTGCCTATACTTCCTGCCTGGCTACTGGCCAATCAATGTTTTATTTATTAACCAATCAGAGCAACACATATGCCATACAGAACATCCCACAGCACAACAGAGGGAAACACACACACACACACGCACACACACACACACACACACACACACACACACCACTACTACCACCACCACCTACAACAACAACAAATAGCAGGAATTAGTAATCACCATTATTAATATCTCTCAATATCAGTGGACTCAATTGACCAATAAAATGATACAGGGTAATGGAGTGGATACAAAAACAGGATCCATCATTACACTGCATATAAGAAACAAACTTCAATATTAAAGACAGACATTACCTCAGAGTTAAGGGTTGGAAAAAGATATTCCATTCAAACAGACCTAAAATCCATGCTGGTGTAGCTATCCTAATATCTAACACAATAAAATTCAAAACAAAAATAATCAAAAGATATAGAGAAGGTCATTTCATATTCACCAAAGGACAAATCCACGAAGATAATGTCTCAATTTTGAACTTCTATTCCCCCAATAGAAGGGCACTCAGATTTGTAAAAGAAACATTATTAAAGCTTAAAATACATATTGAACCCCACACATTAATAGTGGGAGAGTTTAACATCCCATTCTCACCAATGGACAGGTCATCCAGACAGAAACTAAACTAAGAAATAATGGAACTAGTAGACGTTATGATCAAATGGACCTAACAAATATCTACAGAATATTTCACCCAAACAACAAGGAATACACCTTCTTCTCAGCACCTCAAGGAACCCTCCAATATTGACCACATACTCACTCACAAAGTCAGTCTTTTTTTCTTGCTTTTTAAAAATTTTTAATTTTTTTTATTAATAAAAATTTATTATTCATTTTACACACCAATCAAATATCCTCCTCTTCCCTCATCTTGACCCCCAGCTTCCTCCCAACCCACCCCCACTCTTCCCTCCACAAGAAGAAGAGGCCTCCCATGGGGAGGCACATCCAGTAGAGGCAAGTCCAAGCCCTTCCCCCTGCCTCAAGGCTGCACAAGGTGTCCCATCATAGGTAGTGGGCTCCAAAAAACCTCCTCATGCACCAGGGATTGATACCTCCAGGGGGCCCCCCAAGCAGATCAAGACTCACAACTGTCTCACCTTGCAGAGGGCCTAGTCCAATCCCTAGTCCAATGCAGGCTCCACAGCCATTTATTCAACTTTCATGGGTTCCCATTAGTTTGGTTTGGTCATCTCTGCAGGTTTCCCCATCATGATTGTGATGCACTTGCTCATAGAATCCCTCTTCTCTGTCTCTGACTGGACTCCTGGAGCTCTGCTGGTGATTGACTGTGCATCTGCCTCCATCAGTCATTGGAGAAAAGCTCTGTGATGACAGTTAGGGTATTCACCAATCTGATCACTGGGGCAAGCCAGTTCAGTTCAGGCACACTCTCTACTATTTCTAGTAGTCCAAGCGAGGGTCATCCTTGGGGATTCCTGGCAACTTCCCTAGCACTAGACTTCTCTCTAACCCCATGATATCTCCCTCCATCATGGTATCTCTCTCATTGACAAAGCAAGTCTTAAAAGATTTTTTAAAAAAATGAAACAACCCACAATATGTTATCAGATCATCATGGATTAAAGTTGGAGTTCAACACCAACACAAAGTACAGAAAGCCTACAAACTCATAGAAACAGAAGAACTCTCAACTGAGTTACCACTGGATGAAGGAAGGAATAAAGAAAGAAATGAAAGACTTTGTGCAATTCAATGAAAATGAATGCACAACATACTCAAACTCACAGCACATAATGAAAAGTAGTGCTAAGAGGAAAGTTCAGAGACTAAGTGTCTTCATAAAGAATTTGGAGAAATTTCATAATAGCAACTTAACAGGACATCTGAAACCTCCAGAACAAAAAGAAGCAAATACACCAAAGAGAAATAAGGATCAGGAAACAATAAAACTGAGGGCTGAAATCAATAAAATAGAAACAAAGAAAGCAATATAAAGAATCAATAACGCAAATGATTGGTTCTTTGAGAAAATCAACAAGATAGACAAACCTTTATCCAAACTAACTAAAAGGCAGAGAGAGAACATCCAAATTAACAAAAACAGAAACAAAAAGGGGGATATAACTCTGACACTGAGGACATCCAGAGAATAATTAGGTCATACTTCAAAAATCTGTAGTCCAAAAAATTGGAAAATCTAAAAGAAATGGACAAGTTTCTTGATAGATACCACATACCAAAGCTAAACAAAGATCAGATAAACTTTGAAAGAACAATACTCAGCTTCATATCAAAAAACAAAATCAAAAACAAAAAATCAAGCTCAAAAAACAAAATCCCTAGATGACTAAAACTCTTCTGTGTATTAAAAGAACAGCTTGGAGGTATCACCACCCCTCATCTCAAGCTTTACTACAGAACTGTAGTAATAAAAATAGCATAGCATTGGCATAAAAGCAGAAACATTGATCAATGGAATCAAATCAAAGACCCAGGCATAAATCCACACAGTCACTTGATTTTTGACAAAGAAGAAAAAACTATACAATGGAGAAAATAAAGCATCTTCAACAAATGGTGCTGGCATAACTAGATGTTGGCAGGTAGAAGATTGCAAATAGATCCATATCTATCACCCTACACAAAACTCAAGTCCAAGTGGATCAAAGACCTCAACATAAATCCAGTTACACTGAATATGATAGAAGAGAAAGTGGGGAATAGTTTGAACACATTAGCACAGAAGACAACATCCTGAATAGAATACCAGTAGTAGAGACATTAAGATCAACAATTAATAAATGGGACCTCATGAAACTGAAAAGCTTCTGTAAGGCAAAGAACACCTTCAAAAGGACAAAATAGCAGCTTACAGAACGGGAAAAGATCTTTACCAACCCCACATCTGAGAGAGGTTTGATTTCCACAATATATAAAGAACTCAAGAAACTAGACATTAAAAAAATAATCCAATTAAAAAATGGGATAGAGACCTAAACAGAATTCTCAACAGAAGAATCTCAAATGGCTGAGAAACACTTAAAAAAATGTTCATCATCCTTAGCCATCAGGCAAATGCAAATCAAAAAGACTCTGAGATTCCATCTTACACTTGTCATAAATGGCTAAGATCAAAAACACCGATGACAGCTTATGTTGGAGAGGAAGTAGACTAAGGGGAACACTCCTCCACTGCTAGTGGGAGTGCAAACTTATACAGCCACTTTGGTAATCAATATGGTGATATCTCAGAGAATTGGGAATCAATCTACCTCAAGACCATGCAATACCACTCTTGGTCATATACCCAAAGGATGCTCAATCATACCACAAGGATACTTGCTCAATTACATTCATAGCAGCTTTGTTTGTAATAACCAGAACATGACAACAACCTAAATGCTTCTCAAAGGAAACATAGATAAAGAAAATGTTGTACATTTATAAAATGGCATATTACTCAGCTGTTAAAAACAATGATATCATGAAATTTTAAGGCAAATGGATGAAACTAGAAAAATTCATCCTGAGTGAGTTAACCCAGGCTCAGAAATACAAACATGGCATGTCCTCATTCATAAGTGGATATTAACTGTAAAAGATAACCATGCTACAATCCACAGACCCAGAGAGTCTAGGTAACAAGGAAGGCCCAAGATGAGACACATTGATCTCCCTGGAAAGGGGAACTAGAGGAGATCTCCTAAGTGAACTTGGGGAGGGTGGGATAGGAACTTGAGGGATCAGGATAGGGTATGGGTGGAGAGGGAGAGTGCTGAGAGAGATGACTGTAAAGTGGGAGTGGGGGTGGGGGGGTCTCAGCATCAGGTAGAGGGCTGATGCAAGAGGGATGGCCCCAGCTGAGACTCCTGGCAGTAGCGTATGTATAGCCTGAACTGGCCATCCCTATGATCAGATTGATGACTACCCTGGGTGTCATTGGGTAGTTTTTATCCAGTGACTGATGGAGGCAGATTCCGACACCCATGGCCAAACATCAGGTCAAGCTCTGGGAATCCTGCTGAGGAGAGGAAGGAGGTATTGTGGGAGGCAGAAGGATCAGGGATATCAGAGGAAAACCTACAGAAATGGCTAGTCTAGGCTCATGGGAATTCATACAGAGTCTGAACCAACAACCAGGGAGCCTGCATGGGACTGACCTAGATCCTCTGCACATATGTGTGGACCATTGTATAACTTGGTATATTTGTGGGACTCCCTAATGCTTTGGCTGGCTATTGGGAACCTATTTCTCATGCTGGATTGCCTTGCCCAGCCTGAATACAGGGGGAAATACTTGGTATAGCATGGTTTTCTGGTGTTCATGGGAGGCCTTCCTGTTTCTGAGAGGATACTGAGGAGAGGTGGATGGGGGGGGGCAGAAGGGAAGTAGGGGGAAGGAGTGGGAAGACAGGAGAGAGAGGAGACTATGGTTGGGATGTAAACTAAATTAATTAATTAAATTGTAATAAATAAATAAAATGCTTCTCAAATTAAAAAAAATAATTAAAAAAAATCATTTCTGTGGAATTTAGAAGGGAGCCAGAGGACAATCTGTGAGTGGACATGAGTTATTCACTCAGCAGCATTCTGAGTGATTTTTGTCATGCTCCAGTTGTGATATTTACAATCTGGTATTTCATTCTTATGTTTGATGTTTAGAGGAGGATGCTTCCTTTTATTAATATCCTTTGAAACATTTGTCTTAGATATTTTTTCTGTGCTATAAAGAGACATCATGATCAAGGCAACTTATATTATGAAGCACTAGAATGTGGTCTTGTTTACAGTTTCAGAGGATTAGTTCATGATCATCATGGCAGGTAGGATGGCAGCATGCAGGTGCTGGAGCAGTAGCTTACATTTTATTGGCAAGTTGCAGGCAGAGAGAAAGAGATCAGATGTGCCTTTTGAAACCTAAAAGCATACCCACTGACATACCTCTTCCCTCCCAGTCCTTTCTAAATAGTGCACCAACTAGGGACCAAGCATTCAAATCTGGGCCTATGGGGATCATTGTCATTCCAATAATCACAGTATTCCACTGAGGTTACTGTTAGTCTAATTATATGAAAATCAAATAAACCTTACTCTTTTTGTATGACATAATTTAAAACATGCTTTTAAAAGTAAAATCTAGTTTCTGACCTCCCTACTTCTAGTCTAGAGTGGGTAAGGTATTTAGTCAAGTAAGGCTCCTTCCAGTGAACTAAATGACACCCTTTGAGTGCTTACCACAAATGTACATGCTGTTGCATAGACTGTTTACATGATTCTATGCAAACTATGACTACAGCCACATTTCTAATTATGAACAAACAGGAAACCCAGAATTTCAATCCCTAGAGACTTACTAAATATTTCTGTGTGCCTTCAAAAAGAATCAGGATTGTCCAGATACTTAGCAAGTGTGTGTTGTTGGTTGTTTTTGCTCTTTTGGGGGGGTGTGGTTATATATTGTGTACCCTAATAAAATTTGCCTGAAGATCAGATAACAGAACAAGCCACTAGATTAAACATAGAGTCCAGGCAGTGGTGGCACACACCTTTAATGCTAGCACTGGGGAGGCAGAGATCCATTTGGATCTCTGTGAGTTCAAAGCCACCCTGGAGTACATGAGATTGACTCAGTCTAGGAGAGAAACAGAGCCAGGCAGTGGTGGCACACACCTTTAATCCCAGTACTTGGGAATCACATGCCGCCGTTAATCCCAGCACTTGAGATCTCATGCCTTTGCTTTAATCCCAGCACTAAGAAGGAAGTGATGGCTGGGTGGAGAAAGGTATACAAGGCATGAGGAGACAGGAACTGAAGGCTTTTCAGGCTGAGGAGTCCTAGAGGTAAGATGTGGCAGTGACTTGTTCTTTTGTTTCCTGTGATCTTTCAGCATTTACTCCAATATCTGGCACCAGGGTTTTTATTAAAAAGACCTTTTAGAATTCATTTTACAGAGGGTCTTATCACCAAGCTCCCAAATAAATCACATATGGAGACTTATTTTTAATTATAAATCCCCAGCCTTAGCTTGGATTGTTTCTTGCCAGCATTTCTTAACTAAAATTATCCTGTCTATCTTCTGCCTCTGGGCTTTTACCTTTCTCTATTTCTGTATGCTGTTTCTTTCCTTCTTACTCTGTGACTGGCTGTGTGCCTGGGTGGCTAGTCCCTAGAGTCCTCTTCTCCTTGTTCTCTTGCTCCTTCTTTTTTCCTCCCAGATTTCTCCTATTTATTCTCTCTGCCTGTCAGCCCTGCCTATCCTTTCTTCTGCCTTGCTATTGGCCTTTCAGTTCTTCATTAGACTATCAGGTATAGCACAGGCAAAGTAACACAGCTTCACAGAGTTAAACAAATGCAACATAAAAGAGTACAACACATTTTTGCATCATTAAACAAATCTTCCACAGCATATACAAATGTAACACATCTTAAAATAATATTTTACAGCAAGCATGTGATAAATTACAGATACAATACTGAATTCTGGTAAAGACACAAATTCCTTGAGGTAGGATATATTTTCTTTCTTCTGTCTTGGAAGGGTAAGCTGTATTCAGGAGTCTTTAGTGTTATGTTCTTTGATTCAGAAAATCGAATCTGCTATAGACCCCTATGCAGTGGTTACATTATTAAATGAACACCTTCCTTCCTTTGGGGTATATTGAGCTCTATATAAACTGACTAATGAATTATTTTAATTAAATATAGGTAATTATGCTTCTAAGTAGGTCTTCATTAATAAAAGAATGCTACAGTCCAAAGGGTCCCAAGTCACTGTTTTTAAGAAAACAAGTAACTGCAGTGATTTATTTTTAGATTTATGTAGGATCATAAATTGTTTATGAGCTGTGTTCAAAATACACAAGGAACAAAAATAAATCATCATAAGATTATCCCTTTAAACTGGAAAAAATAAACAGGACAAATACTTTATAACATTTGGAATTGAGGCAAACACCAACTAAAGCCAGAATGCCTGGATTTTTACCAAATTAAAAACATGTTTTGTTTTTTTAATTGAGGAAATATTGAGCAATGCCATTCCAAATACCCAGGTCCTTTCTCAAGGGACCCTATACTAAGTCAAGTCATTGTGAATTGTACAAAGCAGTATGTTGCTCTAAAAAGGAACTTGGATGTTTCTGTGGACATCAAACTAGGCTTTCTGCTCATCATTTTATGTCATTTTCATTTGCACTCATTGTATTGCAGAGTGTCATGAACATCAAAATTGCAAAAACATCAAAATATTGTGAAATAATTGATACAATTATGCTTAAGTCATTGCTTTGAAAATTTTGCAAGTCCCAACTCATAAGTAGCTTGAGCTTATTGATCTCAAAACCTGTTTGGCTCCCACAGCAAAGACAAAAGCAATACATGTCAGGTTGAAAGCAAAACATTTTCTTGTGTTCCACAGAAGGATAAAGCTTTAAGCAGTATAATGGATCACTATGGTAAGCCTTACTCATAGATGCATAAAATAGTGCATTTTTATCAAAATGATGTTTATGGGCTCTCATTCAGCCTGGGTGTACAACTGTGTAGGTTATTAAAAAAAAAGTCCAAGTCTCTAATGTGCAGTGGGCATGCAGTTGAGCACTAGTCAGCATGTTCTGCTTACTGTTCCACAAACTAAAATAAATCCAGAAAGAAGTCAATTGTCAACACAGCTAAACTGCACTGCAGCAGAGTGGGGAGGGAGAATTGAAATAACCAGAGGGTCACATTGAGATGAGTGAGTTAGAGAGTTTTAGTTTAGATAAAATTTAGGTTTAACAATACTTTTCAATTAAGCCACAGGTATCACACTATTTCAGACTTAATTCTGCAGTTTGACAATTTTGGCAATCTCTTTCTTTGCAGATGATGAAGATGTGTTATACCCGTTTCCCTTCTGAAAACTGATCTCTTGTCTGATAGTATTTTGATTAAGGTTGAAAATATTTAGCTAGGATTCATTAGCTGCATTTGTAGCTTCTTTTTGAGAGAGGAGTAAGTGAACAGTGTTAGCAAGGCTAAAGAAAGCTGTGGACTGCTGAAGAATGAGACCCTAAATACAAAAGAGAAACGCTGCTAAAGAAAGCAGAAGGCAAAACCTTAACCTGAATTATCTCCTACTGAGCAATCTGTCTGCAAGATGGGTGAGGGCCCAGGGGCAGCAGTTTTGAAGGCTTCCTGACTTTCATGCTGGAGTATTTTTTTTTTTTTGAAAAAAAAAAATAGCTCTAAAGTCTCCCTCTGATTTACTCTTCAGGCAGGAATGTTGGGAAGCTTACAGCCCTGCCTTAATCTACTTTGGACACAAAGCTCATCAGTTTCACAAACCTGTCCCACTGGCTATCATCATTTTCATAAACCCAATACAAGAACAGGCATTCCTCTCTTGGTATTTGCACCACACACAGAAGCATCAGAATGTGCGTTGTTCTATTGGCTTTATGAAAATGATGATAGCCCAGTATGGTGGCACATGTCTGTAATGCCTTAACTCCACAAGGGAAGCAGAGACCAGAAGTGCCCAATAGATCAAGGTCGGATTGTTCTACATAGCAAGTTACAGGCCAACCAGGATTACACGTGATGTTCTGTCTCAAAGCCCCAGAATACAATTTTAAAAAGGCAAAACTACACTAAATAAAGTAAAAACTAATTCTTAATAATAAAATTGTTATTAATTTACAGAGTAAGTATTACATAAAGATCACAAAACTGAGGTCAAATCACAGAAATGCTAAACACTGAAGAGTAAATAAAATAGATTTTCATTAAATAGAATTCCCAGATAACTGAGTTAAGAGCCAGAAAACAGTAGTGAGTTGAAGTCATCTAGATAGGGGCTAGAGAGGTTATTTAGCAGTTAAGAGCACCTGCTACTCTTCCAGAGAACTTGTTTTGATTCCTAGCATCTATACAACAACAGCTTACAACCATCTGTAACTACAGTTCCTGGGGATCTGCTACCCTCGGCTGGCCTCTGAGGGGCACAAACTTACATGCAGGCAAAACAACTTGTACTTAAATCTTTTTTAAAAAATCACATTAAAATTGTCACTGGCTCATGTTTTTGTTTTTGTTTTTGTTTTTTTTTTCCTCCTAGTAATTCTACAACTCATTGTGTGGAGAGACCATACCAAAGAACAATTTTAAATTCTCTAAGAAAAGACTTTGATTCCAGGTTTGATTGTTACTAGAGGTATGAACTAGAAAATGTGTGTGTCTGTGTACACGTGAGTGGACATGCGTTCAAGTGTACGTGTGTGTGTGTGTGTGTGTGTGTGTGTGTGTGTGTGTGTGTGTTTCTGTGTGTCTCTGAGTATGCCTGTGTGTCTGTGAGTGTGTGCCATGGTGAATGCATAGAGATCAGAGAACAACTTTCAGAAGTATTTTTGCACTTTACATCTTGTTTTGACATAGGATCTCTGTTGTTGCCATTGAGGCTTTTCAGTTATTCAGGACTAGCTATCCTGTGAGTTCTAGGACATTCTATTGTCTGTTTCCAGTCTCCCAGCAGAAGCATTGACATTCTGTTTTTAAGTAGTTTCCTA
Source organism: Peromyscus aztecus (assembly GCA_902168405.1). Lineage (NCBI taxonomy): Eukaryota > Metazoa > Chordata > Mammalia > Rodentia > Cricetidae > Peromyscus > Peromyscus aztecus. The sequence continues at coordinate 25,309 of CABHPQ010175798.1, forward strand.
GGAGTATAACACAAGATAAAATACTGTGTTTTTTTTCCCTTTGGCTATCATCTTCATTATAAAGAAATTAAAGGAAAAAAGTCTATTTTGTATTTATCTAGGCAGTTATTGTACATATTTTCATTCACTTTGAAGATCCACTTCCCGTTTGATTTAATTTCCTTCAGCCTGAAAACCATTTTTGTGTGTTTCTTACAGCATGCCTTTTTGAAAATTTATCTATTTTTTCTCTTGAGACATGGCTTTATGTAGCTTGAAGTTTTTCTGTGTTCCACCCATAGCAGCTTGGACCCAAGTAAATATATAGAGGCTTATATTATTTACAAACTGTATGGCCTAATGGCTCAGACTTCTTGCTGACTAGCTCTTTCATCTTAAACTAACCCATTCCTATTAATCTGTATGTTAACATATGGCTGTGGTGTTACCAATCTGCTGGCATCTTATTGCTCCTTTGGTGGCAGGCTCCTGTCTCTCCCACCTCTGCCTTTCTTCTTCCTGTCTCTCTCTTGGATTTCCTGCCTGGCTATAACCTGACTCGCCATAGGCCAGAGCTGCTTCTTTATTAACCAGTCAGAGCAATACATATTCACAACATACAGAAGGACATCCCACAGCAGCTTTAGGTAGCCCAGACTGTACCAAACACATTATATAGCCAATGATGACCTTTGAATTCAGATATGCCTGACTCCACCTCTAGAATGCTGGCATTACAAACATGTAGTACAACACCCAGTTTATTAGAGTGCTATGGATTGAGTCAAGGGCTTCATGTGTGATAGACAAGTGCCTTACCAACTGAGCCTTGATCCAAGACTTAAAATGTTATTTTGCTTTTGTTGTTGAGACACATATTTTGATGAACTTAGGAATCTGGGTTGAATTTTTTTTTTATTGTCCAGTGTCCCTCAGCTTCAGACTTGGCCCCACACTTATGGCCTCAAGTGTGATAATGACAAGTCCATAGTCATTTCTTTTTTGTTCCTGGGCAAAGTGAAATATTTCCTAGTCACTTTAAAAATTTACTTATCTCTAGCTGTGGATATGTGCATATGATGGTATTTGTATTTGTATTAATTCTATTTTTAATATTCACTGAGCCTCATGATTTTTTTTCAGTTGCTGCTTTTACCAAACTTGGGTAAACTATTTCCAAAGAATTAATTTCTGCTTTATCCTTTCTCTCAATCTAATCTGAAACTTTAATTACATATGTGCTATAATCAATCTAATTTTAAAGTCTGGCTGCAAATTTTTTATCAAGTTCCTCCCCTGCATACTTGAGGTTAGATTATCTCTTTTGTTCTAGCTTAATGGTTACCAAACATTCCACTGTTATTTACTTTCTATTGCATACATCCCATAGCTGTGTAATGAATGAATAAAGAAAATGTGATAGGTGCATTTATACAGTAGAACACTACTCAGCCATTGGAAAAAAAACACAATAAAATCATGAAATTTGCAGATAATTCAATGGAACCAGAAAAAATCATCTGGAGTAAGGTAACCCAGACCTAGAAAGACAACCCAGGCTCTTGCTAAGACTATAGGTTGCTCTTAACAAACTGACAGAAAAGCCTTATTGCTGAAGACAACATCTACACTACTCATTGAACATGTGGAAGTCCAGCAGGTACCTACATAGAGCCTTCATCCCTATGGGCTCCCATCTTTGGTACAGGAAGATACTCTGCATGCTACCAAAGGGGGAATGTGAGCACAAAACCAAGCTGCAAACCCTTCCACACACCGTGGTATTCTATCTTGAAGATATGCAAGTGCAGTTTTGTCACAAAGCTTTACTATTAACCAACCAACATCTATTTAACTTAAGGCCCACTCCACGAAATGGGACCCATGCATGACACTGCTTGGGTAAGTAAGAACCTGGGATAAGATAGCTCAGGGACCCAGGGGTAGCACAAATGCTACTGTTCTACTGAAAGAACATAGCAATAAAAGGACTTCTAATGGCATTCTGCTATACTCATAGATCAGCCTTGCTCAGTCATCATCAGAGAAGCTTCCTCTTTCAGCAGATGGAATTCAGCAGTATTTCAGCAGACAAATACAAAGAAAGACCCACAGCCAGACAGGATGCAGAGAATGAGAGTCCTCTGAACACTCAGCCCTAAATGGAGGTCTCCATCAAACCCCTTCTGTAAGGGCTCAGGGAGACCTACAGAAGATGAGGCAGAAAGAATGAAAGAGCCACAAGGGCTGGAGGACAGCAAAAAAAAAAAAAAACCAAGCCCTCTAAATCAAATGATCAAAGCTCATATGAACAGACAGAAACTAAGATATTACATGGTACTACACAAGATGGGGTCTTAGAGCTGAAAGGAGAAGTAGACACTTGCTTCCATCCCTAACCCAGGTGATATCTAAAATTGAAAATTCAGTTTTCTCCAAGCAAGTCTCACAGGGCAAACAAACTAGCCTTCAGGGTAGGCTGCATGACCCACAGTAGATAGCCAACAGAAATGATACTCAAAGGAGTATTTGGAAGTTCCTTGTTTCAGTATGTTGTTCCAGGGCTTCCCACACACACACACCCTTTTTGTAAAAAATTTTTAATTTTATTTTTAAATTTTTATTGTATATATAATGTATATATATATATATATATTATACATATTATATATAATCTTTTCACACTACAGGTCCTTCACACACACACACACACACACACACACACACACACATTATGGCTTCCAGTTTAGTGTTTTTATGTGATTCCTGGGTGTGCAAATGAGTAGGTCTCTCCATCTGTATCTGTTTCTTGTGCCTTTTCTTGGGTTCTTTTCTTTCTGTTTTATCATATTCCAATGTGTCAGTTTTTGATTTATTTTATTTTATTATTATACTGTAGAGGCATGTTTGTTTTCTAATGAGAGACAGAAAGGAGGTAGGTCTGAATGTCTTGTATAATATTAGCGGGAACAACCTTAATATTATACATCCCAAGGTCTCAGGAGAGAGAACTACTAATGGCAAGGACTATTTTTGGGAAATAGAACCTCAGCACACCAAGCTCTATAGTCCACTTGCTTTAATTCCTCTGGCATAACATCCTATTTACACAGCTTCAGTTCTGTTCTCGTGACTAGCTCCTTTCTTGCCTGATTTCTCTCTATACTTATCTAATGCTCCCTCTAAGTTCTATCTTGCCATAACCAGCTGAGTTCTTATGATATATTCCTGCAGCCCGCAGCATGAATGGGAGGAAAATGAGGAGGAAATAGGAAGAGTAGAGGGAGGGGAACCATAATCAAGATATATTATATGAGAAAAATATCTATTTTCAATAAAAAGAAAAATGAATAAATGTAATTGTATTTTAAAATCCTTCTCTAATTTTGGCATCTGGGCTATTTTCAAATGTGTGCGGGTTGTCTGTTCTCTTAATTACGTGAATTCTCTTAAATATGTTAATTATGGTTCACATATTGAGTACTTTAAAGTTCTAATTAATACAAGGTATATTATGTTATAGAAAACTCTGAGGGTTGGACTGATGGTCCAGTAATTAAGAACATTCATTCTTTTCCAGAGGTCCCGAGTTTGGTTGCCAGCACACAATTGTAGAGAATCCAATGACCCTCTCTATTGGTCATATTGGGTAGCTGCTCTAAGATGTACAACTGCACTCCCAGTACCCCCCAGAAATATACATATAATTTAAAAAATAAAAACAAGGGACGTAAGAGGTCCCTCGGGTTAATAACACTGATTCTTACAGAGGACCTGGATTTGGTTCCCAGCACCCTCAAGGTTCTGACTCCAGGTTATCTAATGCCCCTTCTGGTCTCCATAGGCAGTTCACACATATGGTGACTTACAGTCGTGGTAGTCAAAGCACTCCCACATAAATAACTAAATAAAAATAATAAAACACAAAACATAGGAACATACCACTTTCCTCCAATATTTATGTATGTGTTTATTTATTATTTAAGCACATACTTAAGTTGGCTAAATTAAAACTGAAAAGTCTCATATTCTATGTTTGATGATAACTTAAACACAATTCTACTACTTTTGCCCTCAGTTAGTATATGTACGGTTTGAATTTCACATGGGTATTTCAGTGTTCATGTTGAATTTTTTTTAGTGGTGTTTAATAGTGTTATCTTTTGGGGGATATGTTCCTAGCTGTCCCACTTACTATTTTTAGGCCTTAGGAAGACCAAAAATCTAGAAGTTTTCATGATAATTTTAACATGTCCTTATTACACTGACTGGAGTCTGTCCTCAGGCTAAGTGTCATAAGTCAAAGAAATTGAACTATTTCCTTCAAATATCAATTTCACTTTAGTTTCTACAAACATGTATAGGTTCATTGGTTGCTTTAGACTTTTATGAGTTTTTTTTTTCAGGAATTGCTTGTTTCAGATCTGATCCCATTAAAGTACATTGTCATATCTAGAATTCATGTTAGCAGCTTATATTTCTATCCCCAGCTCTCAATGCAAGCAAGAGAGCTAAGACCTTAAAGCCAGCATTAACTGCACAGAAAGACCTGGTCTCATAAAATAAGAACAGATGTTGCAATTTATTAGTAGGAATCGGAACACATACAGAGCTGAATTACGAGAAATGAAAGGGACTGACATAGATTATACCTATAATAATAGCTGAGGGTCTTCCAGAAGTTTCTCAGTAAGAAGAACTCTGTGGTTTTAAGATTATCAGCTATTAAGGTGAATAAAGAACTAGCAATGCATTTTCAGGTTGCTTGGCAATTCTTATTTTTGTATTGGGTATAGCTATGATATAAACAGCCACACAGACTAGCACTGTTCATGTTACACTCTTTCTTCTGATTCTGCACACATGTGTCCCAAGTTCACCTAAACCCTACAGGGAAATATAGAAATACCAGCAAACAATTATAAATCAAAACAAAAACATAGTTACATAAACAATGACTTAGGATTTGGGGTCATTTGTGTCAAACGTTGGTCATTTCTGCATTTGTCGGCCCTGCAACCAAGGTGACTTTTTCTTTAACTCAATGTCTGTACACATCTTATAATAGAACTCTCTAAGTGGAAGGTTAGAAAATGTCAATATTTAACATATCAAGCCAGGAATATTTGCCTCACTACACAATATCATTGCAAATACTTATTAAACTGTTATTACTTAACAAAAGCACATCATCAAACTGCCCAGAAAACAAAGTAGAACAGAATATTAAGCTGAATCAAAATGAAAGGAGTTTTAGAAAATACCATGATTTTATTTGGCCTTTGGAGTACATAACAAGCTTGACCCCAAATGGAGCCAGTGTCTTTCTTTGCTGCTGTTATTCATCCTCAGGAATGTCCTCAGTGTTTGTTTTTCATTAAGAATACTTTCCACAGGGGAAATGCTTTCACACTTAGGCCTCTGATGAGCAGGTTATTCAGCCCTCAGGAAGAGTTTCTGAGCTGCCTTTTACATGATGTTTCAACTAGCTTTGCCAAACAACAAAATGATTAGGCAAATTTTTGCTATTTTTGGAAATAGTAGAGAGATTTTTGAGCAGCACTCCCTGGAACCCAGCTTCCTTTGGGAAATCTGTCATGGCGTGCCTTGACACGAGGCTATATTATCTGATAATATTAGTATTCTTATCTCACTGAATATCAGTTTTTCTTGCTCATAGATAAAGGATCACAGTGCAGTTAAAAGCACAGTTGTGACACGAAGCCCTTGTGAATTTTTAACACTCTGATGATGATAATTAAGTATAGATATGAAAATAGCTTTGATAGCTAAATGTTCATTAACTTACTGCAAGGTGTAGGGTTAATGAGTTTTTTTTTTCTGAAGTAGAAAAGTAGATCTCTAGTACTTTTGTAATTATTGTATGAAAAGGAAGCAAAATCCATCTTTCTTCTCTAATTGTTATTTGTTTGTCCATGCAAGTAAACAAAGGAATAAAGCAAATAAACACTAGAGATCCCACAATAAAATACATTACTAGTTAAAGAATTAGAGAAAAATCTAAATATATAAGTCCATGGCATAGATCAAGGAAATAAAATTGGTGGGTTATTCTAATGCCACGATGTTGACATCACGTTTTAAAAGATCAGAGGCACAGCTTTCAGCCTTGAGTCATGTGTTAAGCATAATATGTTATACTACAATAACAAACAGCCCAATATGCCAGGACCTGACTATGAAGGATGCATCCCCTTCCCAGCATAAATTGCACAAGCGCATTGGGTGACTGCAGTGCTGTTGCCTATCATTGTCTCTCAGAGCCCTTCCAGATGGAACACACTGCTTTAAACATCACGGTTCTCATGGATGAGCAAAAAGATGGCGTTCACCGGCTCAGAATCCTTCTACACAGAGTAACACATCTTGCTTTTCTTTGTTCAAAAACAATTCACCTTTTTTTTTTTTTTTTTTTTTGGTTTTTCGAGACAGGGTTTCTCTGTGTAGCTTTGCGCCTTTCCTGGATCTTGCTCTGTAGACCAGGCTTGCCTCGAACTCACAGAAATCTTCCTGCCTCTGCCTCCTGAGTGCTGGGATTAAAGGCGTGCGCCTGAGTCCTATTGGTGGGATGTGTATCTCTCCACCACAAAGGCATACCTCCATCAAGACACCACGCTGGATACATAAAATTAACTGTGACACAACACTCGAAGTTGTTGTTATGGATGTAATCTAACTAACATCTTTTAAAAAATTGCATTTCTTGATTGACTAAATGAGTGTGTGTGTGTGTGTGTGTGTGTGCACGCGCGCATGCGCAGGCATGTGCATGCATGCACACTTGTGTATCTTGGATGAGCTCGTTCCCTCCACTCACTGCATGAGTTCTGGGTGTCAAACTCCCAATGTGAGGCTTGGTGGCAAGCACCTTTATCACTGAGCCATTTCATGGCCAAAATTTAATACCTTTTACCTTGAAATGCATTTTTGAAATTAATGAAAATAGTCAATAGTAGTGATAACAGCCTTTACTTTGCTTTAAAACCTAAATATGCTGGTAATCGCACCATCATCACAAGAAATGATATGCTGGTAATCACATCTCTGTCACAAGAAATGATGTGCTGGTAATCACACCTCCATCACAGGAAATGCTTTTAGTCTTCTTTTAAAATTCAGTATAAATCAAATTACAATGTGGTCCTTAGTTTACTTGACAGACACTATGAAGTTCTAGAGAGTCCAGTTGAGATGTGACAGTCTGTGTGATTGATACACAATATTTGTTGTAAAAAACTAACAAAAAGTCTCTCGGAATTTAATGTTTTAAAATATTTTTATTTGAAAAGAAATAATTTTAATAAAATATTAATTATTTGTGAACTCCATACCACTTATTCTAATCATATTTACCTCACCTCTCCTAGATCCCACACTTCATTACCCCTCCCAACTTCATGTTCACTTTTAATTTTTATTTAAAACCCCATCAACTTCAGTTGGTTCTTTTGAGTGCTTCTGGGTGTGGGACCATCCACCAGATCATGATCAACCTTGAGAAGCCAGACAGGGCCTTGAAAAAGATTGAATCTTTCTCCAGAAACCAACATGTTTTGTTTGTTTGTTGTCTTTTTCTTTTCTTTCTTTGACCTTTTATTGGAAATAGATTTTTTCTTCTCATATAATATATCTCAATTTCTGTCTCCCCTTCCTCTACTCCTCCATTTCCTCCTAATCCCCTCTCCCATCCAGATCCACCCCCTTTTTATCTCTCATTAGGAAGCCAACAGGCCTCTGAGGGATAATATTACAATACAATACAATGGTAAATGAAAAATGACACATTGGAATAGATCAAAACAGACAACAGAAAGGAAAGAGCCCAAGAAAAGGCATAAGAAACAGATAAAGATGAAAGACCCACTCATTCACACTCTCAGGAATCTCATAAAAACAATAAACTGGAAGCCATAATAGATAGGTAAAGGACCTATAGGGTAAAAAGAGAGAAGAAAAACAATATATAAAATAAAATATAAAATAATATTTTAAAAAAGAAAGAAAAGGAAAAGCCCTGACACAGCATTATGAGGTGAGGGACCTCGGAAGGCTTCTGAGTTCCTCTGCTGTTGCCATCATCTACTAGGCAAGCAGCCTGCCATCTGCAGGTGATCATCACTGTAGAGAGCTTCTGGATTGGAGATCGGATATTTCTGTCCACTCCTCCTTTCAGCTCTATGATCCCATCTGGAGCAGACCCATGCAGGCCCTGTGAGTTCATATGTGCACTGATCCTATTGACTTAGAGCACCTTATTTTCATGGTGTCTTCCATCACTTCTGCTCTTATATTCTTTCTACCTCCTCTTCTGCAGGGTTCTTTGAGCCCTGACAGGAGGGATTTGATGAAGACATCCATTTATAGCTGAATGTTCCAAGGTCCCTCTCTGCATAATATCTGTCTGTGGGTCTCTGTATTTGTTCCCATCTGCTGCCAGAGGAAACTTCTCTGAGAATGGCTGAGCAAGGCACTAATCTATGAGTATAACAGAATGCCATTAAGAGTCATTTTATTGCTATGTTTTCTCATTAAAACATTAGTATTTTATTTTATCCTAGGTCCCTAGGCTAATGTAGTCTCAAGTTCTTAGTTGCCCAAAAATCCTCAGTGTCTTAGTTAGGGGTTACTATTGCTATGATGAAACACTATGACCAAAGCAACTTGGGAAGGAATGGGTTCATTTGGCTTACATTTACATATCATAGTCATCACTGAAGGAAGTCAGGACAGGAACTCAAACAGGGCTGGAACCTAGAGGTAGGAACTCATGCAGAGGCCATAGAGGAGTGCTATTTACTGATTTGCTCAGCCTGCTTTCTTATAGAACCCAGGACCACCAGCCAAGGAATTAACTGTGCTCTTCCCTGATTAACCATTAATTAAGAGAATACCCTACAGGCTTGCCTACAGCCCCATCTTATAAGACATTTTCTCAGTCGAGGCTCCTCTTCTCTGATGATGCTAGCTTTTGTCAAGTTGACTAAAAAAGGGGTATGGTTTCCATTTTATGGAGATGTATAGTAGGACAGGCCCATAGGGTCAAGGAAATTGGCTCAGACCAGTAGCCAAGGCATGTACATAATGTATTTCTTAAGAGCCAACCTAGAGTCTGCCTGAAGGCCTAGCAACAGGAGCTGTCAGAGTTCCTGATCATGCCCAGCCAATGAGAGACAACCACATAGACTGGGCACTGGGAGGAGGGTATATAAGCCCTACCCTGTTATTGAATAAATGAGTTCATTATTTGCTTTCAACAGATTCCTAGTGTCTGAGTCATTGATGCCACACCTTCTCACCCCCTCCCCTGAAAGAGCCATTAGAATCCAGGCAACAGAGGTAGCCTTAAATCAAATCAGATGTTGACTGGTTACTCCAACAAAATTTGTACCACTTTGCACTATTGTATCTTGCAGGCAGGACACCATTGTAGATCAAATGCTTTGTGTTTGGGTTGGTGTTTATGTTTCTGTTTTGGTAGTACACAGAGTGCCTTCCTGTACCAGAGACCCTAGCCTATAATGGTGAAAGTTCTATGTAGGAACCAGTTTAACTTTTTCATGATCAATGGGTTGTATAGGTGTTGTTTTCAGCAATAAGTCCTTGCTGTCAGTTTGTGGAGAGCAACCTCTAATTTTGGCTAAAGCCTGGGTTGTTTGGAGGCTTCCATGGGACACCTTTGACCAAAAACTCAATTGGATATAACCTATTCAGAGGATTGGAAGCTTCATTTGGTGACAAGAGATGTGCAATTGCAAATCTGTCTTCCCCATTCATTTATTTTAATTAGGTCACATTCAGATAGGTATATATTTTAAGAAGCTTCTACTGTATTTTTTCTATACTACCTGTCAAATGGCCCTTGATGCTATCTGTCTCTCCCTGTAATCTCATGTCCCTCTTCCTCCCCCCTCCCTTCTTTACCCTACCCTTCCAGCCCCCTGTCCATAAATAACTATTCTATTTCCCTTTCTTAGATCTCTAGGATATTAATCTGCCCCCACTTACCCATCCCCAATCTCCTACTCTGTATCTAACTTCTGTGGATCTTTAGATTGTAGCTTGGTTATCATTGAATTTATATCTAATATCAATATATAATCAAGTACCTACTATATTTGCCTTTCTGTGTCTGGGTTACTTCATTCAGATTGACTTTTCTAGTTGCATCCACTTACGTGTGACTTTCATGATTTCATTTTTTATTTAAATACTGAGTAATATTCCATTTTGTAAATGTACTACATTTGCTTTATCTATTCATCTTTTGAGGGACATCTTGGTTGCTTCCAATTTCTGGTATCATCTATATCTATATCTATATCTATATCTATATCTATATCTATATCTATCTATCTCTCTCTCTCTCTCTCTCTCTCTCTCTCTCTATATATATATATATATATATATATATATATATATATATACCAGCAATGAGCATGTTTGCCCCAGTATTTCTTTAGTATGATAAAGTGACCTTTGGGTGTATGCCAAGAATGGTATAGCAGTATCTTGAGGTAGATCAATTCCCAACTTCCTGAGGAACCATCACACTTATTTCTACAGTGCCTGTACAAATTTGCAGTCCCATCAGCAATGAATGAGTGTTCTTCTTACTCCACATCCTCACCAGCATGAGCTGTCATTTCTTTTAGTTGATTCTTTAGAGAGTAAGATAAAATCTCAAACTAGTTTTGGTTTGAACTTTTCTGATGACTTAAGATGTTGAATATTTTTTTGTTTGTTTGTTTGGTCTTTTTTTGTTGTTGTTTTTTAAGAAATAGCTCAGCCATTTGAGTTTTCTCTTTTGAGAATTCTCTGTTTGGATCTATAACCCTGTTTTAATTGAGATATTTGTTCTCTTGGTATCAAGAGTTTTGAGTTCTTTATATATTTTAGATATTACCCTTCTACCAGATGTGCGGTTGGTAAAAAATCTTTTCTCATTCTGTAATCTGCTGTTTTGTCCAAATGATGTATCCTTTGTCCTGCAGAAACTTTTCAGTTTCATGAAGTCCCATTTATTAGTTGTTGGTCTTAGTGCCTGTGCGATTGGTGTTCTGTTCAGAAAGTCTTCCTTGTTCCAGTGAGTCCAAGGTTATTCCCCACTTTCTCATCTACCAGATTCAGTATATCTGGCTTTATATTGAGTTTGTTGATCTATTTTGACTTGGGTTTTGTGCAGGGTAAAATGTATAGCTCTATTTGAATTCATCTACATGCAGTCATCCAGTTTAACCAGCACCATTTATTGAAGATGCTGCCCCTTTTCCAGTGTGTGTTTCTGGCTTCTTCATCATAAATCAGTTATTCATAGGTGTGTGGATTTATATCTGGGTCTTCAACACATTTTTAACAATGATACTTTGAAACATAAATTTACTTCAATATTTATGCTTCAAGCTGAAAAATTTGGAGAAGATATTATTTATTTATTTACATTTAAACTAAAATATAATTTATTCTATGATGAGATTCTTACAGGGAAAATGTTAAATTTAAGTATTAGGCAAAATAGTTAAGCATAATTATTCCCATGGCTGAATTTCTTTCTTTATTCTTTCCCCAAGAATGGTTCCCAAACAGGTCAAAATTAGTAGGAAGTGATCCAGGAAAGCCCACGTTCCTGCAATGTTTGCCAGGCTTAATTAAGGATCCAATTTCTTAACATAGTATCAACAAACACACCCGCCTCCACAGGAATCCATCCCAGGTGGCTCATATTAGCTGTTTTTAATCCTTAAATAGTAAGCCTTACTAGATTTTTTTATAGTTTATGTTAATAGAATAAATATGCCTAGGCTGTAATAACTCAAAACATTGAAGACAACATGAATTCTCCAAAGCAGACTTTTCTGAAAAACTCTGTCATGCCCAGTGTTTCACCTTCTTAAGAGGTGCTGACAATTAACCAAAGCACTTTCTCAAACCTATTCCTTTGGCTGTTCAGATGATCCCATGAACTTCTCACTACTATCCAAAAGCAAGAAGAATCTCTGGGTAAAGAACTTTGTAGTGGTAGAAAGACACAGTATTCATGAGATAGCTGAGTTATGTAACGCCCTGTGGCTGGTTAACTGTCATTGAATCAAATGTCACTTTTTAGAACATCAGTTACTCAGCTCCACAGTTAGTAAAGTTACAAAGTTTCTTTCTTGTGGGGATCTCTGAGAGGAAAAGATTTTTTATTCCCTTAAATGTAGGAAGAGACATTACTATCATTAACTAGTCACAGATTCTTGACCGGTTAGTTACATTTGTGTCTAAGTTTCATAGATATCTATTCATAGAAAAAAAACAACCATATTTAAAACATTATTCAAAAGTACATTTTAATGAAATAAAAATTAGTTGTATTATTCACCACCATCCCTCTCATTTGTATATTTGATTACTCATATTTTTATGACTTCTAGGCTCCTTGAATAAGCAAACAAACACAGATGATTGGGATGGTGGTGAATAATAGAAATGTGTAGTTTTGTAGCTACTAAGCTTGACATGTAAAGTAAGACTCCTTACAATCATATAAAAAAAGGAAGGTCTTTGGTTTTGTCCTCTATCTAGGGACATCTGAATATTTCGGTCAAGTATCTTACTCCTTTCTCCACTCCACATTCTGTATCTCTCAGTGAGACACAATTTGCTATATTAAAGTTTAAAAATTAAAATGTCTTTGAAGTAATTTTGAATACATTCATTCACCATTGATGAAAGGTGTTTTTTTACATCTTATTTTAGTGATGTTTCATAATGATGTGATACAAGTTACACATTACTCCAAAAATCTTTTTAAAATAACATTATTAAAGAAAAAGGTGCAGGCTGTCATTGTATTGAGTCTATGTATATTTATTTGCTTAAACTTTTCAATAGTCATTTAAGATCATGGGCTCCACATCCATTGCTCTAGTAATGAATCCAAGACTTACACAAGTGAAATCTTGACAAGATGTGTCAAAACTAAAAGCCACTTAGTCAGTCATCAAACTCTATCCCCTTAACTTTTATAATATTCAGTCTCATAAAATTCATTGTAATGAAGCTATATCCAAAAATTCTATTTCAACTCTAAGGCTATACAAACATGGAGAACAACCTATATTAGAATTAGTTTTGCTGCAAAGGAGAAATCAATGACTGGAAGAAGCCTAAGCTCAAGACTTAGCATGATGCCAAAGATAACAAAATCTTCATGATGGCAAAAATATGATTTAAAATGATTGGAAACAGTGATTCTAAGAAGTCTGTTAATTCAAGTAGCTGTTAAATAAAAAAGCATTTTCATTGTACATAGACTTTACTCCTGATTTTCTACTCCACACAAAACATCCCAAACTTATCTAATTTAATTCTATTCTATAAGCTTTAATATATGACTCTAAGATGTTATTTTTGGCTGATGTGCAGTTTGATGAAGTAGAAGTGAGGCATATGAAATATCTTTTGATACAATAATGCTACAAAACCAGATTAAGCCTTAGTGCTATAGAGCAGCATTAGCAATTATGGCACATGTTTATTCTGGACATAGGCTGTTATGATCATCTTGCATGAGCTCATTCAAATTACTGAAGGGCAGCAGGGGAAAGAGGGCAGCTGGGGTCATTTCCACATGTCCCTTACCCTTCAGAAATTCTCAAGAAGATGAGGTATGTGCTAGAGAAAAGAAAGACTCAATTATCCACACAACTATCAATAAATTGCTTGTATCGTGTTTAAAAATCTCCCGATGCCCAAAGTAAATACTATGACTGTATCTAGAATAAAAGTTGGAGATAGGGTGTCTCTTGAAAATGTACAGAGAAAAAGCAGAACTAGAAATTGGAGATATTTCTGTTACATATCACTGAGAATGTATGTTGAAGCCATGTCCACTTAGAATACTCCCAACCTTTCCTATGGCAGATGCTTTCCCATCACAGTGCTCTCTATTCCCAAATGAACTTATTGACTTGAGAGAACTATTCTCTGCACATTACTTAGGTTGACACAGGCTTCATTTGCCAGTTTAGAAAGTCAAAGGGTATTAAATCATTGAGATTGTCTGTGGTGGGGGTCATTTAAAGCTGCTCCCATCTCTCTGTGTTCCTTTCAACAGGCAAAATGTTGGTTCTGCACTGTGATTCTCATCTGACATAATATTCCCCCCAAATCCATCAGTGCTCCTCAGCAAAAGTAAGAATGAAAAACCCATGCTAGCCAAGGGAGCCTCAGCTTCCACTGGCACACTAAGAGCTTAAGGCACTTCACTGCTTTTAATCCTCTTTAGTCACAAAACAACCACTTGTTAACTAAATCCAGGGGAGCTCTTGAGACATCTGCTCTTAAAGTTTGCCCCAAATGCTTCATTGCCATAAATTCCTAAGAAAATAATCACCATTCTGCTTCTCCAGAATTTCAGGCATTTCAGCCTCAGTCCTGGAGAGAACAAGGGACTTGGACTTTCTCTGTGGAGAATTTTATCTTTATCTTCCTACCAGCAACATTAAGGCAAAATAAACTAAACTAATAATTACATCTTCAAAACAGAAAAAAAGAATTACTTTCTTCCACAGGAGAGAAACATCATGGTCGGTAAACCAACAGGGCCAGGAAAGCTAAAAGCTGGTGTAGTACATGGTCTTGGAAAGAATGGTCTTTGAGTTTGTATGCATAGAAATCCAGGCTTTGGAATCTGAAGGCTTAAGGCTGTCACTTATCCCAGGAGGAGGCCCATCTTCAGTGACCTAATCTCATTTTAGCACAATGATGGTGTCAGGCTGCCTAGAGGTGGACTGGTGATGAGTGTTATTAAAAAACAACTAAAGGAAAAGCAAGCTATTTGGGTCATAATTTCCAGTCCATCATTGAGGTAAAGTGAAGGCAGTGGGAAAAATAAGAAAACAGTAACATTCCATTCACAACCAAGAGCAGGAAGCAACACATTAATTCATGTATGCATTTATTGCTCTTTGTTCCTGGCTATGGATATAATATGATCAGTTCCCTCAAGCTCCTGCTTCTGTGACTCCTCTGGAACTGTGAACTACAATCAATTCTTTCTCCCTTAAGTTACTTCAGTTACAGCATTTTATTACAGTAGCAGAAAAAAAAACTAGGACAGTGTGACTCTATGTCTATATGTTAAATTTTAGTATACTAAGGCTTTATATTTTTAAACTATTGTGAAAGTAGTTTTTAATTTTTGATAATATCTTTGTGAAATAATTCTGATTGCACTGGATGGGACATATCATTTGGAGAATAGAATCAAAAGGAAGTTTAATGACAATGCAAGGATAAAGTATATATCTGAGTCAATATAGCCACAGTAAAATGAGAAAACAGATAGATGTAGAAGACATTGCAAATATAGAACATATGCATTTATTAACATAATACACACAAAACTGGATCTCAAATTACAATGCACAATGCTGGAAATGTAGCTTAAGGATTTTCAAGTATAATTATTATCTGTTGAAATGCAAGAAACTTTAGAGAAATAAAAATGTTTCCTAAAAGTGGCACATAGATTTTTTTTTCCAATTCTAATTCATCTTCATGGGATACATTCAATAAAAACATAACCTTTTGGATTGGATTGATTTAGTTCTTTCTATTAATGAGTATGGAAGCAATTTAACTGGGTAGTATAACCAAAATACTAATTACAATAATTGTAACATGGAAGTATTGAAGATCATTTCATATGCTCTCAATATCTATTCTTCATTAAATACTCTTAGATAGGCCATTCTCTTCCAACACACTACAAAATGACAAAAATAATGTTATGACTATATAATAATTGAAAACATACCTTATAAAAGAGGCTTACTATGCTAAATACAAATAGTATATTTCTTTGATCTTGCTAATGATAATTTAACACTTAATGTAATTTTTATATGAGCTTCATACTTCACTTTTCTAAAAACAAAATAAAGCAATTCCTTTACTGTGATTTAGCTTGAACAAAGCAAGAACACGTGAATATATGAATGAACTGTAAATGACACTTGTAACCAAAATCCTAAACAAAGAATGAAGTTTCTTGTTCATGCCTAGCCTTGACGCTCAGTCACAGTTACCAGAAACATTCACAATGAAATGTATTTAAATAATTATGTTTTGAATATTTATAAAACTCTCAGTTTGCCTTTAAGATCAATGCAAACTATGAATTCCAATCCATCATTTTAAATGCCAAGCACTTAATTTTTTTCCACACAGGGGAATGATGAGTTACATAGGATGTCAAATAGACATCTAGTCTATCCCATGAACTGCCTGTAGGATGTGAGGTTTCTGTCTGGGACACATCACAAACCTTAAGTTTTTCCTGAAGAATGTGTTTAAGAATCAGACACTTTAGCTGGGCGGCGGTGGTGGTGGTACACGCCTTTAATTCCAGGACATGGGAGGAAGAGGCAGGCAGGTGGATCTCTGTGAGTTCAAGGCCATTCTGGGCTACAGAGTGAGTTCCAGGAAAGGCTCCAAAGCTACACAAGAGAAACACTGTCAAGAGAGAGAGAGAGAGAGAGAGAGAGAGAGAGAGAGAGAGAGAGAGAGAGAGAAAGAAAGAAGAGAAGAGAAGAGGAGAGGAGAGGAGAGGAGAGGAGAGAGAAGCAGACACATTTTAAAACAAAAAAGAACTTGCCAAGTTTTTTTAATATACAAAATGAAAGATTAAACCACAGAAGAAACAAAATCATTACCCATCTTCTTCATTAATCTATGTCATCTCTATACTTTTCTGGTGAGTTTTTCTCACCAAAAGTCCCTAGAGAAGAAAATATGGTCTGAGGACAAAGTTTTTCTGAAAACGTTGATGAAAAAGGCCAATATAGTAGGCTTGGTCCTCTGCATTCTTAAATTCTACTTCTTTGGGTTCAAGCTTAAAATTATTACATAAACAACGTGGTGTAACAGCTGTTTGTGTAGCATTTACAGTATATTATGTATTAACAATAATTAAAGATGAGAACTGTTCAGGAAATGGTTATGGGCTACATAAAAATACTGTCATTTCTATATAGGGACCTTAGCATCACTTGATTTTGGTACTGGTACACCATGGATACATAAAGTGACTGTACAAGAATTTTATATATCAACATTAGTGCCCAACAACTCCACGCCCTGCACTAAACTGTTATGAACTACAGTTTCAGTGTTCTAAGGCAGGTGTTTGGAAAGGAAAGTTGTACAAGATTTCCTTCAGAAGCCTTGGACTGGAGAACAAGCAAGCAGTTTCCTCCAAGAGTAGAAGTCGTTCATCAGCAGCCACAAAGCATCGGTAATGTTCTAGAAACTCTACTGACAACCAGGGACAGCATGACTTTAACAACAAAATCAAATTCCTCATAGCCCTAGAAGATGGATGTTCAAGATCAAGGTTTGCTGAGTAGTTTCCTCCAAGGACAATTCTGGTCTGTTCCAGGGCTTCCTCCTTGACTTTCAATGGCCTCCCTGCTGGTGCTACTTCTCATGAACACCCATCTATGTGAATGCAGCCTTTTTTTGTTTCTTTGATTTTCCCTTCTTATGCAAAAAACAGTCACAATGGATTAGAGTTTGTACACTAGACAACCATTTAAATAAATTTTCTCTTCCAGTGGTATTGTCTCCAAATACATTCCAGTTGGAAGTATAGGGAATAGGGGGTATTTGACATAAAAAAAAAGTATAGACACATTGCAACCCATAACAAAAGTGATGTTTTAAGTAGACTGTAAGAGAAAGAAATTTGTATTCTTATCACAAATGACAAGTACACACTTCACTACATAAAATTTATTTATGTTAAATTGGATCACTATGTTTATGTCAGATACTGTTGTATTTTATTTTGTTCCCATCACAGCATAGTTGAATGGAAGTTGACAAATACCCTGGAAGATACAATATTTCAAAAGTGTAAAATTTCACCTTGTGACATTCTCAACATGATTTAATGAGGAAAGGACATGGCATTGTTCACTAGAAATGGTAGAGTTTGTTTGTTTATTCCATGAAAGTTACATAAAAAGCATTTAACATCCATTACTGGAGCATAAAGAAAACGCCTATGGCTGAAAACAGGAGTCACTGAGCTGTTTAGCCATGTCTGGAAATGTGCTTCATTTAGACTGATTTTCATAAAGTGATCATTCCAGACCAGTCATGAAAGAAATGTCTCATTGAGTGGCTTTTGCTTGAGAAACTCCTCATAAGGTCAATATTTAAATAAAAATAAATTTTTACCTAAAAACATAGCAACCTACTTAGTACTATGATAAAGAAAGTTCTTACTTCTTCATTCATATAGAAATCTTTAGAATATTGGATATTATCTTACAATTTACATTCAGGTAAACTCAGATATTTGAATCTGCTGGTACTTATGGTTCATACCTTTGTAAAAGTTATACAGTTCACTCTGGCCCTCAGGTTCCCATGGTCCTGTTTCAGCATTCAGCAGTACATTTCATCTTTTGCTACCATACCTTCTCTGCTTAAATGCTGCCCAGAGAGGATATATGTGAAGTAACAGGATCTAATCTAGTGGACACCCATATGCATATGATGTATCTGAATGACACCTGTCATCTGTGAAAGTCAGCATTCCTACACTCCACAGAATGATGTTGATAGAAAAATAGAGTGAATTTTAGAACCATGCTTTGAACTTCTGTGTCAGCAAAGGATGGTGTGTTCTCAAGGCTTTTTGTGTCAATGTTATCACTAGAGCCAAGATTCTTTGGTGATCTTGTATTAAAAATAATACTAATGATTAAGTCAGTGTAAAAAGGAAACACAATAAAATGTTGGTATAATTCTAATGTTCAGAAAAGTAGAAACTATGTTTGGTTCTCCCTGCACCTAAATATACAATAGCTAAAATTGTAATACATTTTTTATTTCTATTTTGGAAGACTGATCCTCATAAAGAATGTCTCTTCCAAAATGAAGATGAGGTAAAGTCTGTTTAAAAATAACACACACACACACACACACACTTTGCTATCTTTCCTTGTATGGAAAGAGCCTATATGTAGAGTCAAATATTACAATTAGGGTGAATGACCCACCAGATACATGGCAACATATGTAGTAGGCATGGAATACATTTCCATTCCCATTAGATCAACTTGTGGTAGACATTCAGTGTGTGTCAAAGTGCTTTAAAATAGTGCATATCTCCAGCCCCTATTTATCTCCAATGCTTTCTTTGTAGTGTATTACATAGAAAATCCAAATGTCTCATCCAACAGCACTTGAATTTTACATTGGCACCCAAATTGGACTCTACCAAATGTGTCATAGTATATTTATACTTCAGCATCATGGTCAGCAGGCATTACACAACTTCTGAAATGTATTAATGTTTATTAACTAAATTTGAGAATAGCCAAGCTGCACTTCATCAAGTGTTCTGTCCATATACTGTATACATAAATGAGGTTGTGGAAAAAAAGAAAAATAATTTATATATTGTTCTTGTTGTTGTTGAATGTTGCTAACTGATCAAAGCATTTGGTAACTAGTTTGTTAATAATGAGAATAAATCCTATGATCTTCTCTAGTTATACTAGAACATAAAGAGATACCTATGTAAATCTATGTAAGTTTAGTATGCATCCTCAAATAATCTGATAACATGATTTATAAGAACATTTAGGATTAAAGTCAGTTTGGATTATGAGATTTTGCTTCAGTTTGTTTGTTTGTTTATTTGTTTGTCTGTTTTTTAGGAAAGAACCAAGAGTCTTATGTTTGTTAAGCAAGCTGTGTAAAGCTGAAGTAAATCCTCAACCCTAAATACTGGACTCATGAATTTATTTTTTCAATATGACATGTACCCTATTTTCTTGATATAGATTTGCTAATTTGATGCTTTTAAAAACTTATAGAACTGAAACTTCCATGCTCAACCTATACATTGTTGACATATCTCACCAATATTGTTCATGTGGCTCTACAGAATTTAGTTATTTGATCTATTCTGCAGAAGTACATGAGCTCCAGCTGGTTCACATTGCTCAGAAATGCTTGCTGCTTCCTGTAGATGGAATTCTAAACAGTCTTAGTAAATAAGAAACATAGAGCTAAATACAGAGGTAATAGCCAAAGAGATCAAAGAGTCACAACTATGTTATCTTACCACTTCACTGCCGTTGCTCCCCCACAGAGAGAGTTTCTTCCTGCCTGACTTGTCTTTTTATTGCCTTTCTGTTGTGCCTTCTCATTGGCTCTAAACCCAAACACATGACTTCCTCATCACTACCTGTCTATACAGACCTCCAGGTCTCTATGGTTGGTACTGTCTCACCACACTTGGCTGTGCCCTTGACCACACAGAGACTCTGCCTGCCATGTGACCAGATTTAGGGAATGGGCTACCACCGCTGGACTTCTGTCCCTGGCTTGCTATGACCTCTGATCTCCAGGCAAACTTTATTTATTAACATACAAATAAAACCACATTTCAGCACAAATAAAATATCACCATAGCTTCCTATAGCTGGTGAATTTTCACCACAAAGATAGAGTGTGGTGGTATTGTGTTCCCCAAAATATTGTGTATGCTAATAAACTTATCTGGGGTCAGAGAACAGGACAGCCACAATGTTAAACATGAGGATAGGCAGTGGTAGCATACGCCTTTAATCCTAGCATTCCAGAGACAGAAATCCCTCTGGATCTCTGTGAGTTCAAGGCCACATTGGAAACAGCCAGGCGTGGTGACACACACCTGTAATCCCAGTAAACCAGCCTTTAATCCAAGGGAATGGTGGTAGAGAGCAGAAAGGTATATAAGGCGTTGAAGTAACTCGAGGCATTTGGCCTGGGTAAGCATTTGGCCTGGAGAAGATTTGTCCTGGTTAAGCTTCCAGGCTTCTAGCAGCATTTCAGCTGAGACCATTTCTGGATGAGGACACAGAGGCTTCCAATCTGAGGAAACAGGACCAGCTGAGGAACTGGCAAGGTGAGGTGGCTGTGGCTTGTTCTGCCTCTCTGATCTTCCAGCATTCACCCCAATACCTGGCCCGGGTTTGATTTTATTAATAAGAACTGTTAAGATTCCTGCTACAATAGAGGATCACTCAGGGCTAAGGCCCTAATATATTATACCCAGCATTTATTTAATAAGAAGCTCTAAGGTGTGCCTTTTCTCCCTCATAAGCGCTCACTTTTAGGGGATCAAAGATTATGTATGAAAATAAAATATAGTGAATTATTTTTGAGAACATGCAAAGTATGGAGAAATGCAATCATAAATAAAATTAAAATTATTCAAAGGTACATTAACCCCACTTCTCACTGAAATAACACTACATACAAATGCAATATATATAATAGTGATAACATATCTTAGTATTTTCTCAACCTTGTAATGTAGAATTTTGTTTGTGAAACAGGGCAAATGAACACTTAGAAAATACAGACTTATTTTTGTGATGTGAATTTTGTAAGTATTTTAATTCATTACAAATACTCAAATTGTTGTTAGAAATATGCAATTACATAAAAATATTCATATACATCTTTGGATATTATGAGATTTCCTCCCACTTATTTCCCCAGAAGGCAATACACAAAGGGCTAAGAGTAGACTCATTAGATCATCAACCCTGTTATATATGATACATGGAAACAGTCACGCACATGTTAGCATGTTACATATGATACATGAACACACACAACAGCTTAGGTGATTTCAGAGATTCACAAGGTAGTGTTGTTGGGAGCACAAAAGTTCTTGTACTCACAGAGAGCACTAAGGAAATCAGGAATGTTAAACATGAAGGATTATCTTTTCAAAGGAAAAGATGTATAACATTTTTTCTACCCATAAGGCTGAGAATGGAGGTGGTTGATAGCCTAGGTGATCCTTGTGCTGTCTGTGGGGTGAAGCCATACCAAGTTCCCACAGGCAGGACCAAAGGTTGCTAATAGTCTATGTGACCTTTGCATTATCTGTATGACCAGTATTTTCCCCAAGCTCCCACAACCAAGACTGGAGGTGGCTAACAGCCCAGGTGATCTATATACAATCTATATGACCAAAACCACACCAGATCCTCCCCTAGGCCCTTAAGAAAATACATGTAGCCTATCTCTAGAACCCATCCTCATGGAAAGAATGACATGTTCTTTAAAAAGAGTTTCAATGTAATTATGCTTCCTTGTCCACAACGGACTGTGTTACAATAGGGAACTTTTTCCCCCAAATTTTACTATACTTAAATATGCTTACAATAAAGTGCCTGGTGTCAGACTCTAGAAGTTTGAACCAGCATTGCCTGCTGAGTTGTGTTGAATGGGACTTCATTCTGGCCTCACACAGATCATTATCCTGCCGTCCCTAGTATTTGCAGAGGCCCACACATTGTTTTATTTTGATTTTTGATCCATGTTATTCACAAAGATCCTATGGTTACCCATGAATATATACACCAAATTACTCACTTTCTTTTCAGAGTATGAAGAACCAAGTTATTTTTCTGTTTATATACATGCTTGTGAATATGTATACAATGTGCTTGCATACCGAGTTAAAATAATTATTGATTTCATTAGTTCTCAGACATTTTATTTTATTTTTTATGATTTTTTATTAAGAAATTTTTATTCATTTTACATACCGACCATAGATCCCCCTCTCTTCCCTCCTCCTGAACCCCAGCCTTCCCTCCCACCCTCCACCCCCCTCAGCCCACCAAATTCCCAGCCCCCATTCCCATTCCCTCCTCCAACAAGGTAAAGCTTCCCATGGTCAGTCAGCAGAGACTGGTACATTCAGTTGAGGTAGGTCCAAGCCCCTCTTCCTGCACCAAGGCTGTGCAAGGTGTCCCACCATAGGTAGTGATCTCCAAAAAGCCAGCTCATGCACCAGGGATCCTACTAACTGGGGGCTTCTTAAGTAGATCAAGCTACACAACTGTCTCCCCTATACAGGGGACCTAGTCCAGTCCTATGGAGGCTCCACAACTGTTGGTCTAAAGTTCATGAGTTCCCACTAGTTTAGTTTGATTGTCGCTGTAGTTTTCCCCATCATGATCTTGATGCCCCTTGCTCATAGAATCCTTCTTCTCTCTCTTTGACTGGACTCTGCTCTCAGACATTTTAAATTTAGGATGTTCATGCTTAGAAAAGTATGTACAGAATTATACTGCCTTCTTTAGAGGGATGTAATGAATGTCTTTCCAACAAAAACAGTAGTATCCTTTATATCAAGACAAAACTCATACTGCTCTACTTAACCAGTTACAAGAATATTGTGCAATATTTTGTGTGTGTTTTGATAAATAAAGCTTGCTTGGGGGCGGAGGACAGAGCTAGCCACTAGTTAAAGATAGAGGATTAGAAGACTAAAGAGAGAGGGACAGGAAGTGGTAAGGGAGGGCTGAGACAGGATTTCAGCCCTTTTGGTCAGAGGAACCAGAAAGGCAGGAAGTGACTATAGCTGCTAACCTGCTTCTCTAGTTTTTCAGGTCTTTACACCAAGTTCTGACTCCTGATTTTTATTGAGAAGATTAATTAGATTTATGCATCAAAAAAATGCACTGTCCTGAGGCAAGTAGGCCCAGCAGCAGCAGGTCGGCCCTGCAGCAGAGGCAGGTAGGCCCGGCGGCAGCCAACAGAGGCAGGTAGGCCTGGGGTCGGCCCATAGACACAGGTAGGCAGGCTCAGCAGTGGCCAAGAGAGACAGGTAGGCCCAGCAGCAGCAGGCAGGCAGGCGGGCGGCCAAAACACAGTTGCAATAAAAGCCAGAAACTGAGCTATTGCCCACAGAAGAGTTAGTGAAAACAAGCTCTTAATCAAGAGTTTGGAACAGAGAAGCCTTTAATTCCAACCCCCCCCCCCCAAGAAGCTATCTCCATGGGATGGAACCAGGACAAATCTGAACACTCTATCTGAGGCCAACCCAGGGCCCAGCTGCTGACCCTGGGAAACCCAACAACTTGGAGGTGTTGGTGAGACTACCCTGCTCAGCTGAAATCCATCTGGGAGAGGATTCAGATCCCTACAGTTTGAAGTCTGAGGAAACAAGATCAGCTGAGGAGTTGAAGGATGAGCAAAATGTGACCTGAGAACACAGAAGAAGGCGTTGCACAACCACTGAACCAGATCACCAGAATCATAAGTATATACTTCACCGACTGAGATCAGCTGCTTCCTAAGAAACAGCCCAACAGTACCAATTTAACCAAGAATTCCTAGTGAACCAAGACTAAAAGTTAGAACAAGAGAGGCACCCTCAGACACAGATACAACCTGCACCGAGCAGAGGAAGAGATGAGTAGACACCAGTGCAAAAATACAGGCAACAACATAAAGACCTATATGGCAACATCAGGAACTAGTGATTCTACACCTGCAAGACCTGAACATACCAAGACAGAAGAAACAGAATAAATCACTCTTAAAAATGACTTTAAGAAAATGAGAGAGGCCCTTAAAGAGGAAATGAAAATCTCCATTAAAGAGGAAATAAAAAATTCCCTTAAAGAGGAAATGAAAAACTCCATTAAAGAGGAAATAAAAAATTCTCTTAAAGAGGAAAAGAAAAACTCCATTAAAGAGGAAATAAAAAGTTCCCTTAAAGAGGAAATGAAAAACTCCATTAAAGAGGAAATAAAAAATTCCCTTAAAGAAGTGGAAGAAAAAACAAACAAAAAATTGGAAGAAATCAAAGAAAGCCAAGAAAAAATAATTAAACAGATGGAAGAAACAATCCAAGATCTGAAAAATGAAATTGAGACAACAAAGAAAACACAAGCTGAGGGAATGCTGGAAATAGAAATCCTGACTAAACAAACAGGAACTACAGAAAGAAGCATAACCAACCGAATACAAGAGATGGAACAGAGAATCTCTGACACTGAAGACACAATACAGAAAATAGATTCGTCAGTCAAAGAAAACACTAAAGACAAAAAAGTCGTAACACAAAACATCCAAGAAATCTGGGATATCATGAAAAGACCAAACCTAAGAATAATAGGGATAGAAGAAGGAGAAGAACACCAACTCAAAGGCACAGAAAATATATTCAACAAAATCATAGAAGAAAACTTTCCTAACCTAAAGAAAGAAATACCTATGAAGATACAAGAACTTTACAGAACACCAAATAAGCTGAATCTAAAAAAAAAGTCCCCTCGCCACATAATAAGCAAAACACAAAACATACAGAACAAAGAAAAAATATTAAGAGCTACAAAGGAAAAAGGCCAAGTAACATATAAAGGCAAACCCATCAGAATAACACCAGACTTCTCAATGGAGACTATGAAAGCTAGAAGGCCCTGGACAAATGTTATGCAGACACTAAGAGACTATGGATGCCAGCCCAGACTATTATACCCAGCAAAACTATCAATCACCATAGATGGAGTAAACAAAATATTCCATGATAAAACCAGATTTAATCAATACCTATCCACAAACCCAGCCCTACAGAAAGCACTAGAAGGGAAAATCCAACCCAAAGAAGCTAAACACATCCATGAAAACTCAGGCAATAGATAATCCCCCACCAACATACGTCAAAGAAGGACAACACAACACAACCACAAAAAATAACAGGAATTAAAAATCACGGGTTATTAATATCCATCAATATCAATGGTCTCAACTCACCTATAAAAGACACAGGCTAACAAAATGGATAAGAAAACAGGATCCATCCATCTTCTGCATACAAGAAACACACCTTAATGGCAAAGACAGATTCTACCTCAGAGTAAAGGGCTGGGAAAAGGCTATCCAAGCAAACGGACCTAAGAAACCAGCTGGTGTAGCTATCCTAGTATCTAATAAAATAGACTTCAAACTAAAATCAATCCAAAGAGATCAGGATGGACATTACATATTGATCACAGGAAAAATCCACCAAGATGAAGTCTCAATTTTAAACATTTATTACCCAAATACAAAAGCACCCACATTCATAAAAGAAACACTACTAAAGCTTAAAACGCACATCAAACCCCACACATTAGTAGTGGAGATTTCAATACACCACTCTCACCAAAAGACAAATCTACCAGACTGAAATTTAACAAAGAAATAAAGGACCTAACAGATGTTATGACTCAAATGGACTTAATAGATATCTACAGAACATTCCATCCTAACACAAAAGAATACACCTTCTTCTCAGCACCCCATTGAACCTTCTCAAAAATTGACCACATGGTTGGCCACAAAACAAATCTCAACAGATACAAAAAAATTGGAATAACTTCCTGTATCTTATCGGACCACCATGCCTTAAAGTTAGACTTCAATAACAACAAAAATAATAGAAAGCTTACAATCTCATGGAAACTGAATAATGTCCACCTGAAACATCAATGGGTCAAGGAAGAAATAAAGAAAGAAATTAAAGATTTCCTAGAATTCAATGAAAATGAAAGTACAACATACCCAAACTTATGGACACTATGAAAGCAGTGCTAAGAGGAAAATTCATAGCTCTAAATGCACACATAAAAAAGATGGAGCAATCCCATATCAATGAATTAACAGCACAACTGAAAGCTCTAGAACAAAAAGAAACAAACTCACCCAGGAGAAATAGATGCCAGGAAATAATCAAATTGAGGGCTAAAATCAATGAAAGAGAAAACAAGAGAACAATACAAAAAATCATGAAACAAAGAGTTGGTTCTTTGAAAAAATCAACAAGATAGACAAACCCCTAGCCAAACTAACCAAAAGGCAAAGAGAAAGCACCCAAATTAACAAAATCAGAAATGAAAAGGGAGACATAACAACAGACAACGAGGAAATCCAGAGAATCATCAGATCATACTTCAAAAACATGTACTCCACAAAAAATGGAAAACCAGGAAGAAATGGACAATTTTCTGGATAAATACCACATACCAAAGTTAAATCAAGACCAGATAAACCATTTAAATAGACCAATAACCCCTAAAGAAATAGAAACAATCATCAAAAGTCTCCCAACCAAAAAAAGCCCAGGACCAGATGGTTTCACTGCAGAATTCTACCAGACTTTCAAAAAGAACTAATACCAATACTCTTCAAATTGTTCCACACAATATAAACAGAAGGAACACTACTAAACTCTTTTTATGAGGCTAAAATTACCCTGATACCCAAACTACACAAAGATGCAACAAAGAAAGAAAACTACAGACCAATCTCCCTCATGAACATTGATGCAAAAATACTCAACAAAATATTGGCAAACCGAATCCAAGAATACATAAAAAAAAATTATCTATCACGACCAAGTAGGATTCATCCCAGGGATGCAAGGATGGTTCAACATATGAAAATCTGTCAATGTAATACACCATATAAACAAACTGAAAGAAAAAAAACACATGATCATCTCATTAGATGCTGAAAAAGCCTTTGACAAAATCCAACACCCATTCATGATAAAGGTCTTAGAAAGATCAGGAATACAAGGAACATTCCTAAACATAATAAAGGCAATTTATAGCAAGCCAACAGCAAACATCAAATTAAACGGAGAGAAACTCAAAGGGATTCTACTAAATTCAGGAACAAGACAAGGCTTTCCACTCTCCACATATTTATTCAATATAGTACTAGAAGTCTTAGCTAGAGCAATAAGACAACCGAAGGAGATCAAAGGGATACAAATTGGGAAGGAAGAAGTCAAACTTTCACTATTTGAAGATGATATGATAGTATACATAAGTGACCCCAAAAACTCTACCAGGAGGGGCTGGAGAGATGGCTCAGAGGTTAAGAGCGCTGACTGCTCTTCCAGAGGTCCTGAGTTCAATTCCCAGCACCCACATGGTGGCTCACAACCATCTGTAATGAGATCTGGCACCCTCTTCTGTGTACATAATAAATAAAT
>CABHPQ010175799.1:0-44025 GCA_902168405.1 Peromyscus aztecus
TGTGCTTGTACCATTCATTTAACAATGTAATGCAATTTGCTGATCCTTGAATGTTATTATTACCAATTATTAGGATATAAAGAAATGAAAGTTAGTAGTTAGACATTACAATAGAACTTGTAGTCATATTAACTATGTTTTCAAGATTGAGCAGATATATTTTAGATAGACAGGTCATCTTCAAACCCTTCAGAGATCTACAGAATATGGTATTTAAATTGTTTTAATAACTTAGAAAATTTTTCTTTTTTGTTATGACTATAAGACATGTCGGCTCCTGGCAGTACCAATCTACTTCAGAGAGAATATGGGCATTGAAGAAACTGCATATGGAGTTAACTTTCATTGTGGTAATAGTTAGCCACTGGACAATGAAGTATTCTTGAATCGACTGCTGATAAACAGGACAAAATGGACAGATAGGACATGAAACAAAGGACTACCGATTCTTGCCAAAACAAGTGTGGTTGTGGTTTTAACAAAAGGCATCTTCTGAGGCCAGGACAATATGGCACCATCCCTAAAGTGGCCTTTGCAATTCAGAAAAGGCACAGTGCCCTCTTCTCCAAAGGCAACTGAACAGGCAGTGGGCCGATGGCTTCTGATGTGCAATGGAACAGCAGCTGAAACAGTTATTCTTGAAGAGTAACTAAGCTCACACCTCTCAATGGTAGACTGACATTTAATAGAGGGATGTGGAGAAGAATGGGATGCTTAGATGAAGACACACACACACAGCCAAGAAGAATGGACAGCTGAATTCAAAAAATATCAACAATTTCCAGAATTTGGAGCCTAGTGCCGTAAGGTATGACACCTTGTGCAATCTTGGTGCAGGGTGTGGGGCTTAGACCTGCCTCAGCTGAATGTACCAGGCTCGGCTGACTCCCCATGGGAGACCTTGACTTGGAGGAGGTGGAAATAGGGGGAGGATTGGGGGGAAAGGCTGGGAGTGTGGGAAGAGGGAGGAAGGGGAGGATCTATGGTTGGTATGATAAATGAATAGAAAATTTCTTAATAATAAAAAAAGATTCCAAATCTCTAACATAAACTCAAATAATTCTGAATAATACTACCCTCAAGATAGCAAGGAGGAATAATTAAGCAAGTAGAGGGCAATAAACAAATAAATGAAAGTACGTTTTAAACTAAGAAAAGAACCTATTATTCACATACGCGATTTTTTGTACTAAAATGCTCGTTTGAAGAAATCACTATTGAAAGAATATTTCAAGGGAATGATTTACTATTTTGTTGTATTTCTTTTTTATACTTTTCTTTCTTATACATGAATGTATTTGAAATATTATGAATTTTCTCCACTCCTTCTTACTATACAGGATAGAAGTCAAGTATATAGGGAAAAAATTCCACCCAAAATATTTTAGGGAAAGGTTAAAAATTAAAGTCTCTAGCCAGTTCTAGTAGCTCGTCTCTGCAACCAACCTTAAGCTCTTGACTGTTTCAATCTTTCCCATGATTCAGTATCCCCAGGCTTCTTGCAAGACCCATAGCCATCAAATTTTCATTTGCCTCTACCTATCTCAACCTCCTCATGCTTCCGGGCATAATACTGTTCAATAAGTTTTTGTAGTAGGGTTTTCCAGAGATCCAAGAGTGTTCATGAAGTTGCCCCATGGGGTTTATTTGCACAGTTTATACAGACAGAGCATGGATAATCCCACAACAGCTGTCTGCTGACTCAAGAGCTGGGGAGAACAGTGTGCAGTCCAGGAAACAGAAGCCTCAGGACTAAATGGACCAATGTTGCAAACACAAACCAAAGCTTACAGTCCGTATTCTCACAGGAGATTTTGCTGCTGTAATTCCACATGCAAAGACTGAAGCCAAAAAGGACACAGAGAATAGAATCTGTGAAACTGAAATGGGTTCCTGGAGCAGGATTCCTGGGCACTGAAGGTTGAGTTTTCCTGTAGTTGGTTCTCGGAACTGTAGCTAGAGTTTCATATGAGTACTGTATTTATAGCATTGCTTCTTCCGTCCGTTCTAATTTCTTTTGCACTTCCCCCATCCCTTCAGATTTTTTTAATTCCACCTGGGATCACTAGCATGTTAAATGATGCCATCTACATAGACGCAGGGCAGGCCTTCCCCACTTAGTTCACAATCCACATATCAACTGCCTCAGACTACGGTATCATGAACCGCAATCAGAAATGTTAATTCTCTAGGCATCATTTAATCCAGGTTTAGTGATAATAAGGATTCATTACCATAATTTTCCATTGCTTAAGATCCCTTATTCTTTTTGAAAACATTTGGGAAGTATGGCATAATTAGTCAGCAAAGAAGTTTATTCAAGTCCCTCTTATATTTACAATAAGAGAATCCTGACTAACCTGAAAATGCACATTTTTCTTTGACATATTAACAGAAGTTCCTGGGCAAATGTTTAATCACAAACCTTGAAGAATAAGAGAATTCAGGGTTATATATAAGATCACTGGGTTGGACTAGAATCAATGGGACTATAAATCATAAAACCTATACACACACATAAAAACTCATGCACACAAATACATATACATACACACATACACATGAACATATATAAATATGCATACATACATAAATACTCATATATACACATACTAAAAAATACACACACATTCACAAATACACACATAACACACACACACACACACACACACACACACACACACACACACACACTGCTGTGCTAGAGGTAAAATCCAAGGCCCTTTCCATACTGGTAAAACTCTCTATCACTGAAATACATTCCTAGCATTCACATGATCATATTTGATTTGATCAAATTTGATTTGCTGCTGGTGGCTAACTACTGAACCTAACTGGCCTTACAGGAAGATTCTTAGAGAGTCCATCACTCTGTGGGCCTTACTTTCATAACATTCATCAAGTTTTTATTATGGTAACTATTCAGAAAGTTCTTCATGGTCCGTCCTAGCAGGAAGGCAGAGAAGAGATTACCTCTCTAAGGAGAAAGACTCTTCTTCAGCCATGTGCCTGGGCTGTCAGGAAAGACATTCTTATGACTCTACAGACATTCTTGTCTTGAGGGAAGAAAAAAATAGATTTACAAGAAGAAACACTTACGAAGGTCACAGTGCATGAACATTGTACCATTAAAAGTCTGAGGTTAATTGGCAGATTATACCATCCTTTCCCTTGCCTTACTGCAATTACAGCACATCTCTTGTTTAATAATGGTGGATTACAGAGTTGCAAGGCTCTCTAAGGAGCAGTACTTAGTGACATTTGGAGTCAAAAGAAGAGACAAAAATAAGGGCACTAGAAGACTCTGAAGCCTCCATCTCATTCAGCTACAGTAAACATCAAACGAAGCCCAGTCAGCAGCTAGGTTAATGGATCCTCACACTGCAGGCCTGTTCACTTCACTTCTTATCATCAAATACAATGTACCTAGTTTCATAAATAAGCAAACAATGTGTGAAATAGCAAGAAAAATCTAGCCTGAAGAGTCAAGGTAAGCATCAGAGGCAGACTGGAATAAAATGAGATTGAAATGATGCAGATTATATCAAATGACTATGATTGATTCATTGGGGTTTTAATGCAGAAGATACTGCAGCCTGCATGAACAGTAGTTGTGGGATAAAGACCTCTGAAAAGTACTGAAATAACGTGGTAGAGTTTGAAAAGTTTTTTCACATAAAAGAAGCATTTTGATGGGATCATTAGATGATTCAAGATAAGAATAAGTGAACTTGAATATGAATCTTTAGGAACTTGTGTTACATTTGACACACACAATCATATATAATATATACCATATATATATTAGAACATCAAAGAACTGTAAAACATTTTTCCTTTATTCTAATTTAGGGACTTTCTATCTGTGTACCACATGCTGGTTTTGAACTTATGATTCTTTTGTTTCAGCTTGCTGAGCACTAGGATTATCACCAGGACACTAAGCTCACACATATCCAAAGATAAATACCAAAATGAAACAAAAAGAAGTGGAAATAAGCAAAACAAAGAGAGTATTTAAAGTAATATCAGCTGAAAACTTAGCAACATTAGTGACAGGCATAAAACCACAGATCCACTAACTTCCATAAATATGTAAATGAAACAAACTTGTGCTGAAGTATAGCATATTTAAATTTATAAATTAACAGCAAAATAAAATCTTGAAAGTATCTGGAGGAAGCACTCTTCTTATACAGTAATGAGTGTGGAAATTACATTAGAATTCGGTACAGAAACTATGCAAGAAGAACGGAGTGGAAAATACGATAATAAAATTTAAGCTTCAAGTAAAATAAACCACCATTCTAAAATGTAAATACAGAGTGATAGTGTATTGGGCGATCAGAAAATGAGCAAATGCTATGAAGGACAAAAAATGTCAAGGGAATCAGAGTGTGGAGTTAGGTATGTGCTCACTAAGACGTCCATGCAAGATATGAAAAGAACAAAATTATCTGAAAGTAGACATATTAGCAAAAATGAACATTAGAAAAACAAGAGTCTACGCACTGCATCTGAAGAGGTAAAAATTAATACTTTGTGGCTAGACAAGAAAAGGTGCATGAAACTCTTCAACCAAAATCAGAGCAAGAGGAAAAGCAGCTTCTGTCAATAAATATAAAAGACTAAAAATCACATTTGATATTAATCCAAATATACGAGTAACAATTATAAATGCAAGTGAGCTAAATACATCAATTTAAAAGTAGAGGTTCTCAAAAGAGGTTTAAAAAGGGTAAAATATAGTTTAAATAAAGACGCATTGGGAGATTAAAAATGTGAAGATAGAGAAAGATATACTATGATAACATATATCAAGATAAAAGTTTAATAATTATATTAAATTTGGAGAAAGGCAACTTCAGAGTTCTTGAGAGATATAAGCACTAGTGATATATTATGGGCAAGATATTAATTCTATAAGTACACACAATAGTTCCACATGCAATTTTAATTTATTTTTAAAGAAAGAAGCAAGCATAGACAGTAAGCACTGAACAGAAACATAAACAAAATACAGCCTTAACTGGACATCTCTCTACCCACCACAGTTAACTGTCAGGTTGTGAAGGATACAGGAGATCTCAATAGTATTGTCAGTCAATATGATCAAATTAACTTAATTGTATTTTCTCACTCTGTGTGTGTGTGTGTGTGTGTGTGTGCACGCGCGCGTGTGTGCCCCATAACACACACATGGAGGTCAGGGGCAAAGGTACAGAAGTGAGTTCCCTTCTACCAGCTGGGTCCTCTATACCAATCTCAGGCCATCAAGATTGATGACAAGTGCTTTAACCCACTGAGCAATCTTACAAACCCAATCTTGCAATTCTATCTTTTCTAAACCATTTATTTCATTTGTGTATCTGGAGGAGGTTTGGCATAGTGCATATGGCACAGTTTACCTGACAACACACACACACACACACACACACTCACACAGAGTCAGAGGACAAGCTTCAGAAGTCTGTTCTCTCCTTCTAAGGCAAGTGGTCTGAGACTAAACTCAGGGTCATCAGGCATGGCAGAAAGCTCCCATACCTGCTAAGCCTTCTCATTCTCTTGTAATTAACTTCTATCGAAAATTCCTTTCAAACCAGTACCTGTTCATTCTTAAACTCTGTAATGTCCTTTTCTGGTTGGAGATGCAATTATAGATACTTCAGAGATTAGTTGTCCTTTCTGTACATCTTCTGGCTAAAGACAGCTTTTCACCTTACCTGGGTTTTCATCGCTTTGATGGTCTTGAACAGGGTCGTCTAGCATGCTCTACACTATCGTTCAGTAGCTACATACAATGTGTGTCCCATCACTGATGCAGCACTGTGGGTCTTGGGAAGCACACAGAGTGCTCATGTGCTCTCCCCTCCCCTCACCTCAGGTGCACAGGTCTCATGAAGACTGGTCCATTTGTGCAGTTGCTTCAGCCCTTGGTTAGAGAAACTGTTTACGGTCTGCTCCACTGCAAATCCATCTGTTTTCTTTTCTGTACTCTATGTTTCAGAAGTAAGCCATCAATAAATCCAGCTCTCAAGGATTGAGGTTGGGGAGACTTGTGTGTGTGAGGGGTATTATCACTATTTTCTGAAACAAAAGATCTAAATATCCATAATTCTTCCACAGACAGAACTGAAATGAAAGCAAGACAGTTATATAGTGAAACTGAACATTAATGACTATTAATTAAACCCAGTTATTAACAATATTACTAATGCACAAAATTCTTTATCCAAACTTTAAGTACTACAGGATAATTGAAATAATAATGTATTCAACATCAAGCACTATGCTTCTACATATAATTGATCTTTGGAAGTGTTGAAGTTTTTACTGGATGACATCTTCAATTGGACCTGTTATTTTTTCCCTAATTTTGTTTATAGCGATGTGCATATTAAAGTGGAATCCCTTTGAAGTTCTTCTTCCATCTATTTAGAATAATGCCACATTAAATACCTCATTTGCTGCAAAGGACATTTTTCTGATGAGTATGTCACATGAGCTTCTGCTTATAAGATTACTGGGTAAAACAGAATAACAGTTCTCAAACTACGGTGCTCTTTGGAGCTCAATAGGCTCACAAAACTTTGTCTTAACTTCAGTGATCTGCACTGAAGGGCTCAGTACCCTGCTGCTGCCTTATGAATGCCTTATGCCTCAGTACCTCTACTGTCTTGAAAAATCATTTTCTGTGCATTGTTTAAATGTTTATATGTGAAATTCAACCTCTAAAGTGTCTGCCTTTTTGGAAAAAGTATGTACTTAGATAATGGATATTTTAATTCCTTCCCTGTTAGTTAATGTCCTTGGAATTTTAGATAACTGAATGTATATCTTTTTTTCCCCTTACTTGTGAAATGAGTTGAACAGAAAAGTCAAGTTATATAAATATGAACAAAGGCATGGAGAAAAGGGAGCCTTTGTGCTGGCAGGAATGAATATTGGTGCAGCCATTATAGAAAACAAGACTTTGGAGAAGAAAATTTTGTTAGCACAGAACTTGGACTTGGAATAGGACCCAGCAATTCCTCTTCTGATTTATAGGCAAAAGACAGAAGACAACTACCATGTATAGATACACTAACCTCTCATGTCCATGGAACACTATTCATAATTGTTATAGTATGGAAACAACTCAAGAACTCACACAGATAAATGGTAAGGAAGCTGTGGTGTTGATGTACAACAGAATATTATTTAGTCTTAAAAAAAAAAGAAGCTGCTGTCACTTGTTACAGTGCCTTTGAAACTGGAAGGGACAATGTTAGGCAAAATAAACCAAACACAGAAAGGAATTATGTTACAGGATCTCATAAATATGGAATCTTCTTTTAAAAAGGCACTATTTTTACAGGATTGTTATAAGTGGGAAAATGATACATGAAAAGTACAATATTGAGTGTATCATAAAACAGAGACATTGGACATGATTTTATGGCATTCTTTCTTCATCATGAGCTCTTGGAAAGTAACAACTCCAACTAAACTACCCTCCGGAAGATTCTGTAGTGTGGCTTCAGTCTCACTTTTACAAGAAATAAATAATACATGTACCCTTGCTGGGATAATCCATTGACCCTCCACACAAGCAACGAATTAATCATTGATCACGAGGCTTCTGGAGATTCATTCCTCTTTACTTCCTCTTCTAAAACAAATAACAACTCTCTTCTAAAATCTAGTAGAATTTAACCTTTCCTTCAAAACTGGACAAAGTGCTATGTGCAGATTCATAATAGCTAGGGAGTCTTAAATTAAGGCATAATAAAGACAGGGTAGAAGTAATTTTACAAGGGATTCACAGAAACCATGGCAAAAATCCCAGAAAACTGAACTGGAAAAGGGAGGGAAATGATTTATTTTACTAAAACCCACGTGTTTTGTATACTTCAAAAATATTAAGGTCAACGTGGGATAGAGGAAGAAGAACTTGAGTATTCAATTCATGCTTGGTTGAGCAACGGGGCAGTGGTGGTGCACGCCTTTAATCCCAGCACTCGGGAGGCAGAGGCAAGCAGATCTCTGTGAGTTTGAGGCCAGCCTGGTCTACAAAGCGAAATCCAGGACAGGCTCCAAAGCTACACAGAGAAACCCTGTTTCAAAAAGAAAAAGAAAAAAATTCATGTTTGATCAATAACAGGTTAGAGAGCTTTCTATAAAACTCTGACAGTTCACATGTCTCAGTTTCTAATAATGGGCCTGGGTGACACAGATATGACTAGATCATTTTCATAAAATAAAGACAATTAATATATAATATACCACATGTAATGTGTTGAGAATGTGTCTGGTAAGTCTAAGAAGTCATTCAAGATTACTAACATCATTATGTGGGTCGTTTATATTGTATCTCACTCTGTATATAAAATTGTTCTCAAATGTGATTTTAAAGAAGAGCTCTTAAAATTCAAGTTTTCAGGTCTTTGTTCCCTTCCAGAAAGTGGCTTCAGGTGTTCTATCTAACCAAGCCCCCGCCTGGAGCCTTGTGGGCACAGTGACAGTGCACTGGCTAACTACCAGCATTCCAGGAGGGGGACAAGCTTAATTGCCTGAATTCTGGCGTCACAAAGCAGCTTTCACACCTAATGCTGGAGCAGCTCACATCTGTGGCTGTCAGGTTTCTGCCTTGCAGATGAAGAAATCAGCTGTGCCTGGTCCCCTCAGGACACCCAGGGGGTCCAAGGCTCATACATAAAGTCAAAACACATAAACCAATTTCCATGTAGAATACAAATAACATATTCATTTAATATGATAGCTGCTGAAACTTATTGCCCATATTATTTAAAGCTTCTATGCAGGTTATTACAAATCTGCTTAGGAAAAAAAAAATCAATGAAGCTGTTAGGTCAAGACCAAATTCCCTTTGTTCTATTTGCAAGTGTAGTCATCTTTGTGAACGTTTTCAGTACCCAGAAAAAAATTTTTTTTCCTTAATGTTTGGTCAATTCCTGATG
Source organism: Peromyscus aztecus (assembly GCA_902168405.1). Taxonomy (NCBI): domain Eukaryota; kingdom Metazoa; phylum Chordata; class Mammalia; order Rodentia; family Cricetidae; genus Peromyscus; species Peromyscus aztecus. Next base: position 8,961 of record CABHPQ010175799.1, read on the forward strand.
CTACCTCAGGCTGTAAAGTGGGTGTGCATGTATGACTGCACACACACACAAATGCAGTACATATGAACTACACGTTTTACTAACGGGTGGATTCTTTACTTTGTGCATAGAAGGTGTGTATTTTTATTGCTGTGACATAAGAAGGATCACTGGTTGATGATGATCTGTGCAAGAATCCACAGGATGCCATGCAATAAAGTGCCATGCTTGACTTCACATCTGAGAGCACCAACTGGGTTCTGATAATGACACCTCTGACTGTGAGATTTTAATTACTCAGCGCCTACTCAGTACCTTGTGTGATTTTGCAAATTTCCATTAGATAGAATTACTGTGGACTGTTCCAGTTCAGCTAAGTTCCAACTATGTCTCTGCAGAATTTTCTTTGTATGATTCTTGGCTAATGTGACCGCATACTTGTGTGAGACAGGTTAATGTGAAAACAGATGAAAACCAGTCATCACTGTGCTTAGAGAAGCTATACAAGGTGCCTTGGCCCTTGGCCACAACAGCTCTTACACAGTTCACTTGTTGGTCTACTTTGTAGACCTGTAGCTATGACTTCACCTGGGTCTCCTTCTTCAAGCTTATTTGAATTCTGAACGAGAAATGTGTGCAACTTAATTGCCCCCCAAAGTACGCTATTTCTAACTAGTTTGGAAATGACCTCTACTTCCAAATTCACTTGAATTTAAGACCCTTGGATCAGTGTTTTAAATCATAGGTTTCAAGTTGCTCGTCAATTTATTTAATTGAAGTCCCTACTTTTGGATAAAGTACTTAAATATGTACTAGGGGATCACAATGACATCGACTATACACTGATTAGAATTAAGATTTAGTGGCTCTGAGTGGCTACTAACGACCCTTAATTTTATCATCCTTGTTTTGTTTTCTTGTTATCATCATTAATATAGTAGGAGGAAGAAGGAAAGGGATGTCACAGGAAATAAATATGAATCAACAGTTAACTCCAAGCCAAGGCCAGCTTTCTATGTACTAATCAATGATAATATATTTTCAAGTTGAAGTTGAGGAATCTTCCCAGTGTAACTCCCACGTGGTCAGAGAATATGTTCAGAGTCAGCATACAAGAATTTCCTCTTTGCTCTCATTACGCCTGCATTCTTGTGTAAGAGACTGTGGCTCCAGAAACCCATGACTGTTATTGTATATCTTGGCAGTAGTAGCTCTGTGAACTGTTACCCTATAAGAAAATTTACCCCATAAGAACTTTTTTTTGTAAAGCTGACACCTGATGTAAGACATGAATATTGACGAGGCAGTGAAGCTTGAGATGCAACGTTCATCACAGCCAGAGAATGGGGTACAGACAATGCTAGAGCTAAAATTCTTAGAGATTCCTACTTTACAAGTATGAAAATTATTTTCCAGACACACATTTATTCCTCCTTAGCAAGATATGAGACAGTCTTCTATTAAAGTATCAGATGATAAAAGTGGTAGCCATTCTTATTTTACATTATATCTTTGTTTTTTTTCAGAAATGTGAGTGGTATCTTGCTCATTGATGGTTCAATCAGACTATGTCCACATGCATGATGGATCTGCAGAATATGGACACTGGCAAAGGCGATGGAGTGTATATGTGGTAGAATAGTGAAGTTCTTATAAAATTTTCATGATTTTAACCAAGCAAGCAAAATATTAGCATGAAAACATCTTCAATAAATCCATGTGTCTTCTGCTAAATTATTCTTCCTCTCTTAGGTATTTTGCTTTTGACTTACAAATGCTCAGTTCTCCCAGGAAAGCCATGTAACTTTGTGAGAAATTTCTGAATATATTGCCTTAAGTAATATAAATATCATTTTACTTACTTCTGTAACTTACAATAATAAATATATTTCTAGGATGACTTAAAGCTCTCTCACCTAGACAGATAATAGGCTCTTGTTTTAACTATACAAAATGAGAACAGTTTTCTCAGAAAAAAACAAACTGTTAGTGCCACCTGCTAGTTTCCTTTCTTGACAAGTGACTTGATTTCCTTTGTACTCATCACTCTTAGAAACTATTAAAGAAAGCTAAGATCTTCCATTGGTGATTTAAAAACCATCTTTATATATCTTTCCTTTAATGATGGGATGCATAATTTTTATGGATAAAAGCTATATTGACAGAGGGACCAAGGGCAGAAGCAGGGAGAAATTTAAAGACTGATCAGGAAATTTCTGCATGTAATCATCACCAAAAAGTGGAGGATATCTCAATGAAAAGTTTTCATACTGCGACATTTACAGTTACTTTATGATTTTCTGATCAATATGAAACTAAATAGTCATGGGGAACATCCATCCCATCAGAAGAGCGTTAAATCAGGATCTTCCTGCCTAATTTCTTCCAAATTATAAAAACAATGTCATCCAGAATTTTAAGAAATTTATAACTCTGGTAGACAAACAGAGATGAAGGAAACTTTATTCTGAGTCAACTAAAATCGTGCATGATTAGAAGGAAACAATTTGAATATTATATTTTCCTATGTTCAATGGCACATTACACTAATAAAATAAAGACTAATATAAAATAAGTAACAAGGAAATAGAAAATAATATAAAAACTGGAAACAATAAAACAGAAAAATAAATTCTACTTTCTTCTGAAAATAAAAAAGAGGGGTCTAGGGATATAGGTCAGTAATAAAATACTTGCTTGGCATATGACATATGTAAAGCTCTTGAATATATCCCAGCACCACCAAAAAGATAGAAACACAGAAAGAAAGATGAATATATACAAGGTCTAAACACTTAACTCAAATGTACTAAAACTCAACTAATTTGATTTTCAGAAAAATAGAAACAATAGAATATTACTAGTTTATTTTATTTAAAAGTCAATAAAATACATATATTTGGGAATAGATTAAGTTCATATATCAAAAGCATTTATGGGACAAAATAAGAAAAACGTGGCATATCAATCTCTGATATCTTGTGAATAGAGGATTCTGAAAGCTCTACAAGAGTTATTTATAGATGCTTTGTACTTCCAGTTTCTTCTCAAACATATACAAATGAAAAGTTGAGGCAATATGGAACATTATTGAGTAAGATAATAGAATTATTAGAGGAGATGCTGAATAGCCTATTCCATCTTAGTGCCACATATTACAGCAGCACTCAGCTAGCACCTGCCTGCCAGTGTTTAAGATCCATACAAGTTACAAATGCCAACTTACAATGAAGACCCAGGTCACTGGAAATGTCCATGTCTAGCAGTGGACATGCAAAATGGAGCAGCTACTTTGGAAGACAGTCTGTCAGTTTGCTCGCAAACTAAACATATTCTTGCCATATATTGCATCGACAATGCTTCAAGGTATTTATTTACATTATTGAACTAAGATATTTTATTCAAAGGGTTCCAACTTTTTCCTCTTTACTCAACATAGTAATGGAAGTACTAGATGGAGAAGTTGTGAAATAGAAATGAATAAAAGGATTTCAAATTAAAAAAATAGAAAGTCAAAGTATCACTGTTTGCAGATGATTTATCTTAGAGCTAAAAAAAATCAAAAGAACTAAGATACACACAGACATGTGCACACATGCATACACATGTACACACACATACACACATGCACAGATTTAGAGCTAATAAAAGAAGTTTGGCAGTTTTATCATATAGAATCTGCCAATAATAGTGAATCATAATAAATAAATCTAAGAAGCCCATATATATATATATATATATATATATATATATATATATATATACACACAAGTCCCCTCAAAATTCCTGAGACTAAATACAAATATTTAAAGAATTATAATAAAAACAATGAGTCACTGAAAAAAGAAACTAATGGGGACACAAAAATAATAGGCATACCATGTTCATGGACTAAAAGTATTAATTTTATTAAAATGTCCTTACTACCCCAAATAATCTACAGATTAAAAAAATATTTCTTAAAATGTTAATGACATCCACAGAACCTAAAAAAAAAATCTATTCTAAAATATAAATGTAGATGGAAGAAATCCAATACCACCTTGAGTAAAAGAAACAAAGTAGGAGATCTTCCACTGTAGGAAGCCAGATATAATTCATTGTCATGATAATCAAATATATGGAGTATTATCATAAACATTGACACATAAAAAACGAACAGAATAAAGACTCTAAAAAAGAAACCTGAGTGTAAATATAGCAGTTCTAGTTTAATTCCGTTAGCTGTCGTAAACACCGTGACCAACAGCAGCACAGGGGAGGAAGAATTGGTTTCAACTTACACAGTCCATCATTTAGATGAGTCAGTGTAAGAGCTCAAGACGAAACTAGGAGACAGGCCTGCTTGCTGTTTCATAAAACATTCCCTATGACAAAGAAATTCACTCCTGAGCCAAAGACATACAGCAGAAACCATGGAGGATGCTGCATGATAGCTGGCTCAGAGGCAAGATAGAACTCAACTAACTTTCTTATACAATTTGAGGCAACTGACCTATGGATGGTACACTCACTCTGGATTGAGCTATCCTAAATCAATTAACAATTCAGACAATCCCACAGACATGCCCAGAAGCCAGACGGGTATGCACATTCTTTAACCCGAGATTCCTTTCTCAGGTGACTCTAGGCTGTGTCAAACTGACAACCAAAGCAAACCAGGACAGCTGCCAACTTACCTCCATCAAGGTGGCTGAAATCACACACCGGAGAAAAGACAGTTTTTTCAATACTCAGGACACCGGGCATTTCACATGTGGAATTAGTAATCTAGATCCATATCTCCGTTGTATCAAAATACAAATTCAAAATAGATTAAAGACTGAAACTAAAACTTGAAACAATAAAAATATTGGACAAACCGTGGAGAGGATGTTCCTGGTATTGTATATGTAAGGAGATGTAGATAAGAGCTCTAAAACACCAGAAATGAAAGTAAAAACAGACAAATAGGATTTCATCAGACTGAAAAGCTTCTGCACAGGAAAAGACAGAACCAAACGCAAAGATGACCGACATATGGAAGAACATATTTTTGTACTCTATCTTGACATTCTTGTTGATAGCCAGAATGTATAACCAGCTCATAGAACTCAGCAATCTGATGTTCAAAGGGGTAATGTTGCAAGAGAGATGTCTTGGCGTTAAAAGTTCATACTCCTCTTGCAGAGAACTGAGTTTGATCACAGCAGCCATGTTGGGAGCCTCACGGTCACATGTAACCCCAGCGTTAGGGGATTCAGAGCCCTCTTGTGGCCTCTGCCATCACTAGCACTCATGTGTACATACACATGTACAGGAATACCTAGACAAAATTAAAATGTAAATCTTAATAAAAAATGGAGACCAGAGCTACATGGGCTCAAAGAAAGCATACAAAAAGCCAACATGTATACTTTAAACATGGTTCAAAAATCATTAAATCTCACCAATAATCAAAAAATACTAATCGTAATCATAATGAAATAGAACATAACCTCACCACAGAAAGAACTGCCAAAACCAAAAAGACTAAAAAGGAATGGAATTACCACTTAGAGGAAGAGTGCAAGTGTGTAGCCCAGGGTTCAATCTCAAGAGCTGAAAACTCAAAGCACCTTAAAAAATGACCAGATAAAAAGTGGGCACTGTTCATGGGAAAAGTACAGTAATTATGGATTACATAAAAAATCTTTAAAATTACTGTATGATGCAGCATTTCCATTACAAGAGTATCCAATGAAAATAAAGTCAGTATGAAAAAGAAACTTGTTTTCATTGAAGAAATATGCCAATAGCTAAGAAAGGGAAACGATCTAACTATCCATTACTGTCCATTAACTGATGACCTGATAATAAAATATTTATATATAATGCAATTCTATTCAGCCATTAAATGAAATTCTGTTATTTCTGACAAGATAGAAGATACGAAATAAGAAAGTAAATAGAGGAAGACGGAAGTCATCATAAGATGTAATTCACATGTCAAGTCTAAAAAATGTTGATATAAAAGTTGTGGAAAGAATAGTAATTCCAAGCCAGGTGGTAGTAGTGTACTCTTTAATCCCAGCACTTGGGAGGCAGAGGCAGATGGACCTCTGTGAGTTCAAGGCCAACCTGGTCTATAGGGCTAGTTCCAGGACAGCCAGGACTACACAAAGAAACCCTGTCACAAAACAAACAAACAAAATGGTAATTTCAAAGCCCAGGAGGAGTAGAGAAGATATGGGACACCATTTGGTGATGAATTGGCACAAATGCAGATAGAATAAGAAGTTCTGGTATGCTATTACAGAGTAAGGTGAACATGGATTTAAAATAATAAATTCTATAAGGAAAAAATCTGGAACAAATGATGCTGAAAGCCTTTATCAGAAAGAAAAGTGAGTAAGGAGGTATGTACATCTACAAGGATTTCATCATTTAATATTGTGTATATGCATTAAATTCTCTAAGGCCCCTCATGAATACATTAGTTTTCTGCATTAAGTATCAATTTAAAATTTTACTGAAAAGGAAATTATTCTCAGAATATGCACATTAACAATGGCAGTGCTTTTCTTGGTAATCACCATTGATTCAGCAAATGTGGTAATTAGTCAAAATAAATCAGGGCACAAAAGTCAATAAACCTATACCTGGAGTAAGTGTAGAAGGTTTTCCTAAAATGCTAGCAGTCAAATGGGACTAGAGATCTAAGAGTCCATGAAAGAGCAAAAGGCAGAGGTCAGTGGGAAGTCACTAAAAAATTCTTAGTTGGAAAGTTAATTTTTAAAAATAGAATGATAAAATGATGAAGACAGATAGAGTAAGAAGAAAGAAAACATTACTGCATTCTTCAGGCATTCAGGGCACTGGTGATATATCCCTTCACCTGAGTTACAATTACAATGACAAATATTTCCAATGAAATATCATTTTAGGGCTCTACAGTATACTGTAGACTTGGCCCTTCCAGGGAAAATCTCCAGTATTTATTACAGACAGTTTATACTAAATTCAGTGTGTTAGACAGTTGCAATACATCACACCTCCCACCCCAAAGACTCAGCAATCACTGTGTAAGAGGGGCAGAAAGACTGATAGAGTCAGAAGTAGAGAATGTCTGCAGAAAGTGATTATTTGCTGGACACAAGAGGAATATTGCACATACGATATGAACTCACAGCAGCTGGAATTATGTGCACAAGACCTGCAAACTACAAAATCCCTACACGGAGAGGGAAGGGACTCACAAAGTCTCATGTTAGCTAGCTGTCAATAGTTGCTAATGGATGGAAAGGAAGTTTTCTCCAGAGACCCAGCCCCTGGAGGGCTGCTAATGCTACACCTGTAGCTGAGAGATTTCCTATGTCCCACCCAGTCTGCAGCTGCTCAGACCCAAGTAAACACACAGAGGATTGTATTAATTAAAACTGCTCAGCCATTATCTTACTACTGACTAGCTCTCACACTTATATTCAGCCCATTTCTGTTAATCTGTATGCCGCCACATGTTCCGTGGCTTTACCCGTATGCCATTACATGTTGCTCCCTGGAGGGCAGGCTAGCGTCTCCTGACTCAGCCTTTCTCTTCCTAGAATTCTCCTTGTCCACTTATCCCGCCTATACTTTCTGCCTGGCTACTGGCCAATTGGGGTTTTATTAAACCAGTGTACAACAGCATTATTCCACAGCATACATCCATGCACATACAGGCAACACTAAGCCAACTCAATAGGATTTTTTTAAGAACACATGATATAGGCAAGGAAAAGTAGTGAGGGATCAGATAGAATAGGAGTAGGGAAAGAATGGGGAGTTGAGTTTGATCAAAACACATTATTTGTATACATTCAACTCTCAATTAAAAATTTTAAAAAGGAAATAACAGGGTTTAAAATTAGAATAATCAACAACAACAAAAGTAAGACAGTAACATATACCTACCCCCACCTGTCATCCACACAACAAGCATCAGGCATGTGTTCATAGAATATCTTCCAAGTAGCATCTAGAAGCCAGAGAAGGAAAAAAGGATAATGTCTGAATATCACAGATCCTGTCCCTCTGTAAAAATTACTGAACTTGAAGCCAGAAGTATATAGGAGAAAGTCAACTTTGAAGTTACACCATCTGTGTCGTTGTAAGTCCTTCTTTGTCAGACTCAAATGCTCTTTTTCCCAATTTTAGAAATCAGCCTATAAGACTAGCACATATAAAACCATTGATGTCATGGTAAAATTTATAAAGTAATTGAGAATGCCCAGAAACAAAGTCCTGAGAAGACCTGTTCATACTTCAAGTGAGTACTCAAAGAAACAGCCTATAACAAAAACCAAACAAAAGAAAAAACAGTAACCAAAAAAAAAATAAAAAAAAACTACAGAAGAGGGAGGACTGGGTCCATAAGTACTGAATTATCAGTACCAAGTTTTCAAACAATATAACAACCATACCAAGGAATGAGGAAGCATGATTCATGCCAGAGAACAACCAAAACTCATATAAACAAACAGCCCATTAAAATGACCTGGGGAGGTCAGGGCTGTAGCTTGGTGGTAAAAATAGTAGCTTAGCATTTGTGTGGCCCTAGGACAAAAGCCCAACAAAACACGCACACGCATACACACACACACACACACACACACACACACACACATACACACACACACACACACACACACACACACATCATGCACAGACACTTTGTGATGGTACCCTTAGTCAACTTAATTGGGTTGAGAGTTGCCCAGGAGATTAGTAAAACACAGTCTCAGGGTGTCTGTGAGAGTGTTTTCAAATAGGATGGACGTGTGAATCTATGCATCTTCATCAAATTGGCTGAGGCTTGGGTATAGTGAAAGTGAAGGAGGGAACCAGCACTCTGCTGTTAGCTACACCTGTGAGTATCGCACACACTGTTTTCAGCTTTTCAATGTGGAGTCACAGCAGCAACTCCCCAAGGGAATGCCAAGCCTTCAACCTCAACCTGGTGATGCATCACTCCTTCCCTTACTCTCGGGCTTCTAGCTTCATGGCATAAGCAGCTACAAGCACTCTAGCTTGTGTGCATGCACACAGTCATTACTGGACTATCAAGCTTCTAACTGGGTACCAATATAATAAATCTCCTTATGAACACAATTTATGTTGCCTGTTTGCTTTTGTTTGTTTGGTTTTTGTTTTGTTTTGTTATTTTTGTTTTTGGGGTTTTTTGTTTGGTTGGTTTTGGGTTGTTTGTTTTTTTTTTTTTTGAGAAAGAGTTTCAGTGTGTAACAGCTTGATATAAACACAATTTTATTTAAAAAAAATCATCCACATGTATTGGTTCTGTTTTTCAAAAGAGCACTGGATAACACAGACTGATGGCAAATCTAAGTGTCTCAGTTAGAGTTGCTATTGTTGTGATGAAACACCATGGCCAAGAGTAAGCTGGGGAGAAAAGGGTTTATTCGGCTTACATTTTCACATCTCTGTTCATCATCAAAGGAAGACAGGACAGGAACTCAAACAGGGCGGGAAATCAGGAGGTAGGATCTGATGCAGAGACCATGGAGGGATGCTGCTTACTGTCTTACTCCCCATGGCTTTCTTACAGAACCCTGGACCATCAGCCCAGGGATGAAACTACCTACAATGGTCTGAGCCCTTCCCCATCAATCAATAAATAAGAAAATACCATACAGGTTTATCTAGAGCCCATTCTTTGTGAGGGATTTTCTTAATTGAGGTTTCCTCCTCCTAGAAGACTTCAGCTTATGTCAAAATGACATAAAATTATCCAGATCACTAAGCAATCACATTATAATAACTGTATAAAAGATGGTCATGGAAGATCAACAAAAGACATTGGAAAAGGTCAAAGAAACTCTGTGTGAATAAAACAGAGCACTAATAAACAGTTAGAAGACCTGTACTTTATCTTACCTGGAAAAAGCTGAGAACTGATAGGTGTTGGTAGCAGATCTGAAAAGAAACCAAAAGTAAATTTCAAAAGAAAATTTAAAGTTAGTGAAGAGATGGGAATGTACATTTAAGGGAGTAAAAGAAAAAAAATCAATGGTTTGGAAGCTAGGGCAGCAGATGTTATCTAGCTTTGAAAACAAAGAAACAAAGATCCAAGACAAGTAATAATGTCAAATGAACCTAAGGAAAAGGTCACCTGTTACCACTTGACCCATGCAATGCAGAAACCATCAAGGAATCCCTGCAGAGTGAAATGAAAACAAACAGGAAAATACACCAAAACCATCCGAAAATTAAATTTTCAATTAGGGTTAACACGTGGGAAAATGTAATATATAATATTATAATTTGTTCTTTCAGTTTTGAGAATATATTATAATTTCATCATTTCCCCCCTTCCATTTTCTTCCTCCAAACCCTCCCATATACCTTTTTTCTTTCAAATTCACAGCCTTTTTCCCTTAATTGTGTGTGTGTGTGTGTGTGTGTGTGTGTGTGTGTGTGTGTGTAAACATAACCTACACGGACTGTATAATGTTACTCATTATATGTTCACGGCTGACCATTATTTGTAAATCCAAATTGTGTTTTCTACATAATTTAAAAGAGCAATTCATTTGAACTGCTTATGAGTTTATGATGCTTACAGTCCAAAGAGATGGAAGTCATAGGAGCTGAGTGCAGCTAGTATAACTTCAGTTCAGAATATTATGAGTTTAGGATGTTAAATTCACTCCCTGTTAGTAAATACAAAGAAAATATCTCTGGGTTATATGTAGAATGAAACAAGAAGAATTTAAAATAATTCATTAGAAAAAAATCAATTGAACATAAAAGGAAACACTAATGCATGAAGCAAAGCACAAAAATACTATATAAAGAATTTAGTAATAAATAAACATCAGTCCTAATTCTACAAACTAACAATAGACGTGAAATGATAATTCCAGAAACAATTTAATTGACAATAGAGTAAGTAAAATGCATAGGAACTAACAGGCAGGGAGAAAAATGGAGTGGTTTTAGCAGAGTACTTAATCATCACAAAGAACTGTGGACGCATACTGGCCACTCCTGGCTGCTTTTAGTCATATTTACAGTAAGAGTCAAAAGCAAAATGAGACAAAAGTTAAGGGAATTGGAACATTTTCAGTATGGCAGCAAGGACAGAGTGTTTCCTTTGTTTGTTTTAGTAGCAATGTGAGAGAGAATGAATCAGTGATGTGCTCCAGCAACCGCTGGCTAAAGAATTTAGTGCAGATAACAGTGAGCAATTGGGAAAAGGCCTGAAGACTATCTCATATACACTTGATGTCATATCTTTACAGGCTCAGAAGCCTTCCAGGGCAGCATCCTTTCAGGAACCAATGCTGGATACTCCTTCACATAGGCACACTGCCCAATGGCCTTGACTGTTTGAATATTTTATGAGCAGACTTACTTCTGTCTTTCAATTCTGTAAGAGGTAGCTAAGACTGCATGTTAATTAAAACATTAATTGAATCAATTTGATTTAAAAGATGCAGTGAACAGTACAGTGGCCTGAGTATGGATGACTGAACAAGCCATAGTACATGACTTGGAATTTGCAAAGAATAGTAGAGCTTGTGAACACTTATAACCACACACTCAGAAATTTCAATAAGTGTGTAGTCAAGTTGCATGCAGTGGTTCTACTGCTGTGACCCTTTAATAAAGTTCCTCATGGTATGGTGACACCCAACCATAAAATTATTTTTGCTGACACTTTATAACTGTAATTTTGCTACTACTATGAACTGTATTGTAAATATTTGTGTTTTCCAATGGTCTTAGGTGACCCCTCTTTAAGTGGTTATTTGATCACCAAAGGTGTCATATCCATAGGTTGAGAATGACTGTATTAGTAGATAAAAATGAGGCTAAGCAGCTTGATAGAATGGAAACTAAAGGAGAAAGCATGAGAGGGAATATTCAAAGGGAACTCAAGAGTAGTCTCTTAATTTCTTGAGTTGTTGATATTTGGCATTTGTCTGAGAAAAACTTCAAATAAGCACAGCGCAAGAAGCTATTGTTAGCCAAGAACATGACATTTGAGTCTCAAAAACATGATGTTTTTCTTGCTCTTCTTTTAGGTTAGCTGAACAAAAATAACTGAAATCCAGGACAAAATGGACTCTTGTAGAACAGCTCTTCAGTAGAAATTAAAATATAATAAGAGAAAAGCTGGAAACCAGTCATTGGAGACTGTGTGCATTATTTCTATAACAAGATAGATTTTGTTGGGATTTTAATAGTGAGTGAAGTTAAGGTCAGTTTGATATAGTCAACAAGTGCAGGACACAAAATAAGGATACATATTTTCATGCAAACAAACCATACACATCAAAAGTAACAAAATAATGTTTCTGGAATTTACCATTGACTTTCTGCAGATTTTATGTGAAGTAGACAGGTAAAGGTGATGAATTTTCTTTCTCTTTCTAAACATTTGAACAAGATTCTTAAAGTCTTCCCATGGTGGTTTCTAAATGTGCTAAAAAAGAAAACTAGTAACCTACCTCTTCTTCACAATACATAGCGAAGATGGAATGGGTACAAATGTAAATGAAAGTAAAATGTGAAATAAGATGTTTGGTTTTGGGGAAAGATCACACATTTCTAAGAAGTTGATCTCAAATATCATAAAATATAAAAATTGACATTTCTAATTTTAATTACATCTTTACTTAATGGCAAATCTCCTTCTGCCATTGAAAAAATATTTTTATAGTAAATACACAAGTAAAGTAGACATTTATTAAGATATTGCTAAAAAATAAATGAAATTGTAACATTCTCCATTTCATCAATTTCAAGTTAGATCAGATATATCACAAATCCCTGAACATGCAAATCACCTAAAAGTATAACTGCTTCCTTTTCGTTTTTTCTAAAAAGGATCCTTTGGTTAAAATAAATAAATATATTTCTGTATAAAATCATGTCAATGGACTATGGAACAAGTTTCCCTTTCCACAAATCTACCTGAGCTTGACAGCAGCAGAAAAATAGATTAGATGGCACCAGTGCTAACATTCACAGAGAGAACACAATTTCATTTTATGGGCTGCTACAATACTAGACAATATCCATTTGGCAAAAGAACTAATGCTATGGCTTTCCTCGTGTCTATTTGGAAAAGTTTTGCTTTACATTGTAATATTTTTTAAAATACTTTGGTTTCCAAAAGGTTTATCATTTGTATATAGTTCAACATTAACCTGTGGCATGAGCCCCTTTACGAGCTCCGTTAGAACTCCAGGGATATATTAATTAAATCACCGTGTTTGAAAGACAGTTTCCCTTTAGCTGTCTGTATTCTAGAATGCAGGTGTCATTTTTTAGAAATTCTCTATCTTTGGGTATAATTTTTAATGGGCCCCAAATACATGGGAAATATTATATTTACATTTTAAAAAATATATGACTATAGGTTAGTAAAGTCAGTACATTGGGATAATCTAATAAAGAGTATGTGTCATTTCTGTAATTATTCAAATTTGAAATGTACTCAAATGTACATTTGAAAAGGAGAGGTATACTTCTCCAGGGAAAATCCCACCAACTGGTGGTCCACTGACAAATTATCAACCCTGAAAACATACAGGTAGCATCATATGGCCTGAGCAGGTTAATTTTGGAATATTTATGTAGATACATATACATATATGTATTAAATAACATTCAGTAAAAACATAATTAAAGAGGTCATGAATTTGAAGGAGAGTAGGGAGGGGTGTATGGCAGGCTGTGGACGGAGGAAAGGTAATAGAGAAATGTTGCAATTAAATTATAATCTCAAAAATTGCTCTTTTCAGTACTTTATCAGGTAACTGAATAAAAACAAAAACATGCACATGTTACATCTCTCATTAACTCAAAAATGAATGCCAATTACCTTGCTAGAGATATATTGGTTACATAAACATCAATACTGACATGTTCTCAGGAGCATCAAAATTTAGTGTAAGTTATCTGCACGGAACCAGAAAATTGAGAGCAATAAAAGGTGGTTCGTTTCTGATATTACAGCTAAATTTTGATCATAAACAGTCTTCAAATTTTAAATAAATATGTTTTCTGTGCATTATGCTAAACCTACTTGCTGCAGCCCATAACCTTGATCTTGTATTAGGGAACATGCTCTGGAAGAATTAAACTTGAACTATAAAACGGAATCTTAGGTTATATTTCCCTGCCTCTCACTCACTATGCTACTCTCATCAAAAGAACTCTCAACGCAATAGCAATATACTATACAATACATCCTTAACCTTGGGATTCTTGTCATTGATGAAGGTCTGGGATCAAGCAGCACATTCTTTGGCATTGCTAAAGTTATCTATTCAAGATAATAAATGGATAAAAATAAACTGGGTTCATCTGTCTGGAATCCTCTTTGGCCTGAGCCTACGCTATTAAGCAGGCAGTTTTCTGTCCCTTTATTTCTCATTACTTGCCATAATAAAGAAAATGAAATATATTGAGTGGATGACTGTGTCTCTCTGACTCTCCTTCTTTTTCAGTTTCTTCCATAAAAGGGGGGGGGGGGAGAATGAAAGCTCAATAAATATGGCTGAGAGAAGGAAGCCTGTGTTGTTACTATATTACACATATTCTCACAGCCTTCTAAATCGTAAAACGTTAACAGCAAAGCTAAATCTTGACATGTTGATAGCTAAAACCATACCACAATATGGCACATCAATTGCCTGTTATGGCTTTGAAAACCAAAAAATATTCTCCTCTATGCCATTAACATAAATCATCCTGGTTAAATCACTTTAATCCCCAGGTAGTTATTTTTTTTCCTTTTGTTTTGTTGGGGATTTTAAGACGACACAGATTTTGATGTCAGTTTGGGTTGGAGAAGGCATATCAGCTAGTGGATCAGAGGTGTAGATTTTTGTGGAGTTATACCCATAAATCAAATTCAATACACATGTCAGATGAACATTGTACATTAACCAACATACTAGCCTATGACAGAACTTTAAGCCATGTTTGCCCCAGTTTTCAGGAGAGCAGTTCAGTGCTGTAGGTCCACACACATATGTTTTTGAAACAACTTATTTTTCATGACATCCATCAACCCATAGTTCTCTAAAAACAAACTTTAGCACTGTTGAAAACAAGGAAAAAATACCAGAATTAATGGAACTCCAGTACAGTGTAGACTATTTTTTTAGACATCATATAAATGGAAAAATACTGGAAGTAATATTTATTCCCAAGAGGCAGATATCAATTAATTTCTTAAACATACAGCTAATTATCAATTTTCCTGTTTTTGATTTTTGGAAAGCTGAACCTGGTATCTGAAGCAAACAAGGTTAAGACCTCAACATCCTCTCTGCTAACCACAAGTGTTTGATTTCACTCAAAGCTGTTCTATCCTCTCACTATGATGAATATTTTAATCCCTAAAGGTGGCAGCAGCCCATGTTTGCAAGGCTTTCATTTTGAAAATAAACAGAGCTTTTAAAAAAATACCTCCTGGGTTCAAATAGGGTAATCAGACTTTGAGTTTGTTTCTCATGAGACTGCCTGTACATGCTGCTCCAGTCCGTGAATTCTGTCTGTTGATGCCTGTGGTGCCCATCTGCCTTCCCATCCTCTGCCTGGTTCTCCAATGTTTCCACTGTTAGACTCTATTCCCTGTTGCATTGAAACGTATTTTGTTCCTGAGTATGGGAACTCCTGACATTAGGTACTGATGCTTAATTTTCTTCAAGAAATGTATGCCATGCCTTCCCACCGCAGATTACCACAATTCTCAATTGGAAACCTCAGACCCCTTCGTGAAAAAAGTTTAGGAGCTGAGAGTGTAAGTGAAGAATGAAAAGTGTATCCAGTATTGGAGGACAAATGTGAATGATTCCAGGAAAGGATGCAAAAGGGGAAGGTAGGCGATGTGGAGTGGGGGATGTGCTCAGCATGTAATATACTTGTGTGAAAGCTTTTTTTTTTTTTTTTTTTTTACAAGAAGACTAAGCCTTTGAATTTTAAAAGAGAGGAAAACAAAGAAGGAAAACTTATCCAGTTGACACTCAGTGACCTATACCCTAGAAAGTCACTATTTTCTTTGTGAACTCTTACTGTGGACATTCCCTGTAAATGGAATCCTGCATTGCATTCAATGGGAGGGTCCTCTCATTTAGCATCGCATTCTAAGGCAGCTGTACTGGAACATCACTCCCTTGTTGCAGCTAATGTCCCTGTGCATAACTAAATTAGACATTTGAAGTCCTTTTCCTCCCAACCCTCCCCCATATATGTTCATATGCATGTGTGAGTTTGGACAAGTTCACATTTGCACGTGGAGGTGAGAGGAGACCACAGTGTCTCTCATTGCCTTGAGCCTTCCTTTAGTCAGGGTGTCTCTAGTCTGTGCCACTGTGTAGAGCAGGATGGATTCTTCAGTCTTAGTCTTAAACTTTGTTTTTTAAACCTCAGACTGTTTTTCTCACTATATATTCCAGACTCATCTTCAAACTGAAATTCTCCTGCCTCGGGTTTTCCTATAGAAATTATTACCTTCCTGTGTCATTAGGAAGTTGCAGAAGCTGTTTTATACATACAAATCTCTTAACAGATATATGTTAGCAGCAGTTTTTGACCTTTTCACTGTTTGGTGCTATCTTTCTAGGAGAAACTTTTATGTTTCTACATATGTTTTCATACCCTCCGCCTCCACTGAATGCCATGCAGGAATTCATTTACATAAAGGAATGTCCACAGTGAAAGAGCTCACAAAGAAAGTAGTGTATGCCTAGAGTGTAGGTCACTGAGGGTCAACAGGCTCAGTCTTTTTTTTCTCTTTTCAATTTTAAAGTTTTAGTTTTGATGCATCAAATTTATTATTTATATTTTTATATTTTAATTTATTAACTTATGTAGTGCTTACTCTTTTGTTGTGTCTGAGAAGGCTTTTACTAACAATAGGTAACAAAGACTTCTTCCAATAATTTCTTGTAGCGCTGGATTTTTTGCTTTTAGTTACTTTGTCTATTTTGAGTTTTTCTCTAAGATATGAGGAAAGGGTCTAATGTCACCTTTTTGCATATAGCTATCTAACTGTGTGAGCACAGTTTCTCCAATTGAATTTTCTTGTGAAATCTTGTTACAAATTAATTGGCTATAATGTAATGATTTATTTGTGAGCATTCAGCTTTATTAGAGTAATCATCACATATCTATGTTGATCATACTGTCTTGACCACACTGGGTTTGCA
This sequence comes from Peromyscus aztecus, assembly GCA_902168405.1. NCBI lineage: Eukaryota > Metazoa > Chordata > Mammalia > Rodentia > Cricetidae > Peromyscus > Peromyscus aztecus. The sequence continues at coordinate 26,126 of CABHPQ010175799.1, forward strand.
ATCTTTGAGGTTATAAAATAAGTCATTAGAAAGTCATTAGTATGAGTTTACTTATTCTGAGTCGCTTGAAATATGTGACTTCTAAGGTCAATTTCCTTAAAAAAAAATGTACCTGGAGTTTTAACAGTGCAGAGTTATACTGTATCTGCAGATAATTCACACAGCACTCCCATTAAGCATTTTTAAGTCTTCCGATATATGAAACAAGATGTGTTCAAGAAGTTTTACTTTGGGATTATTGTCTGATTATTTTTTATAATATTTTACAAGTTGAGAGTATATGTGCCCCTTGTTTTAAAATAAAATATTTTATTATTATTTTATGCTACTATTAATGGGCCTGCTCTCAAATTTTTATACATTGTTAATACATGAGTATAATCATACATTGAAATCAATACTTTTTTATCTTATATTTCAATGTTATAGAACTCATTATTTCTGAGGGTTGCTTTTTAGACAATTTCTCATCATATTCTATTCAGAAAATAACTACACATGTATTTTTCCAGATATTGGATACTAACTCAACTATTGCTTGTGTTCAGCCTTTATTTTTATTCTGTATTAATTTATCAATACTTGAAAACTTTATTCTTTTGTTTTATTTACTGGGTATTGTTAGCATTTTCTTTCTATTTTCTTAAACAAGAAAACTAGATTATTAATTAGATTGTTAACATAAGCATTTGGCACTTCTGTCTAAAATCTCTTTAACTGTGTTTCATAATTTGTGCTATTTCTTTGCATTTTATCCACAAAAAATATTTGATTTCTCTTTTATTCTTTCCTAATATACATTATTTATAAGTGTGTTGTTTAATTTTTTTTATTTGTGAATTTCTCAAATTTCTGTTACTTATTTCTAATTTGATTTCATTGGGGTAAAAAGTGGTCATTGGACTCCGCAATTCTCACATATTTAAAGAAGCTTATTTGGTGATCTAAAATGTAGTCTGCCTGTGAACACAGGGAAAAATACATATTCAGAGATTGTTTGGTGGACTGTCCTGATGCCTACTAGTTCTTTCAAGTTTAATAGTTGTTCTGTATTTACTTTTTGCTGGTTGGTTGTTGTTGTTGTTTTGTTATAAATGTTGGTACACACACGTACACACACACACACACACACACACACACACACACACAGCATGCATATGGAGGTCCATATCAATGTTGATTTTGTCCTTACCTTCTGCCTGATCTTGTGTAGAGTCACTTGCTCACTGTTGTGTCCTCTAGGCACCCTGGGCCATGAACTTCTCAGGATTCTCTGCTCCCTGATCCTTCCATATGGATGCTGGGATTACATGTGCAGCCTACTCTGCTTTCTATGAGTTCTGGGAATCCGAACTCAGGTCCTTATGCTTGCTCAGCAAGAGCCATCTCTTCAGTCAACTTTCATTGTTTTGTTCAAATACCATGTATCTCTTCATCTCCTGCTGACTTTCCTATTTATTATTGTAAGTGAAGTGGTGGATTTTACAGCCCATTATTAATCCATGATCTCCTTTCAACTTCAATTCCTTCAGTTTTTATTCCCTGTATTTTAAGATAGGCTTACTAGATGACCATGTATTTAGACCTATATGTCTTATATCTTTTTGGTATTAATCAGTTTGCTAATGCCTATTGTGTCTCACCTAGTTGTTAAGCAATACTAACCACCAGCTTAATTCCCTCTGGTATTTCATAATACTTTGAGCACATCTTGCTTAGCAGCCAAATCTAAACTTACACTGCTCCTTTGCAAATCATCTTTTGATGGCGTTCTCATTTGTTATGACTCCACGGTGACTCTTCTTGGCTAGTTTTCCTCCCTCTGCTATTTGTTAAACTAGTGCCCTAGAATTTAAGGAACTTAAGGTGTTGTCCCCAAGGTCACAGTTTACCATAAATATATTTTCCATTTCAAGGTCAGCTTCGGGCTTAAACTTTCCCATGTTTGGGTTCAAAATTAGATTGTGAAGAGGTTCTTTTGTCTCATTTGTTTGTTTGTTTTTAGCTGCACCTTCTGTGGTCTACTCTTCTTCCTGAGCAAATTGCAAGCAAAGGGTTGAGAATGGGAGAAAGGATAGTCTGGAGGGATAATACAAGTTGTTCAGTAGACAGTATCTTAAACCAGTGTGATTAGTCTCATTGATGTGAGAAGATTCATACTCTGTGCGCATGCTGCCAGTCTCTGTGAGTTCATTTTTGAGTCAGCCCTGTCAACTCATAGTTTTAATTTCCTCCAAAATGTAATGTCTATGTTGTGAATGCAGAGCAAACATAGAGGACACAAACTCTAATTCTTCCTTTTCATTCAGTATCATTAATTCTAATTTTCTGCTTACTATGGCTTCCCTATAGAATCCAGGATCTCCTTAGGACATTGTCATCATCTTTTCCCCCATCCCCTCATTATGAGTCATTAAATCGTGGTTCTGCTTCTTAGATACTGGTCTTCTTTCCTTTCCTATCACCACTGTCATAATGTAAATTGGTTGCTATCGTTCTCAGTTGAATTGTTACAGCAATCCCTTAAGGGGCCTTGAGTTCCTCCGTTTCTGTACAATGCAATGTCTCTCAGCCCTTTACATGTGCTTCAGTCTTTCTTGGCATTGAATAAGATAACTCAGTGTGGAGACTGAGATTCACAAAAAAGGGATGGGCTATCTGGGACAGCCAAAGTCACTTGAATAAAGATATTAAGATAACCTTCCTGGTGTGCCCAGAAAAGAACAAAGTTGTGCAATCAAGGAAAAGGAGGTCAAAAGGATCAAAGTGATAGGCCAAGCTAGCGGTGGAGATTTAGGCTGGAAGGTAGTAAAGGGAAAATATAAACGACTAATGGTTTTAGTGAGTGGGAGGGGAGAGAAAGGATATTAATTATATATTTGTGTGAAACTGTCACACAGTACTTTTAAAAAGAAAAAGAAAAAAGTTCTGATTTGAGTAGTAAACTGTTTAAGAGAGGGTAATGTAATAATTAGCTTTCTGTCTTAGAGACGTCACACCGCTGTATTGCAAAGTACGTAGCAGAATCAGTAACACTAGGTTAACAGAAGAAACATAGAGCAAACATTGCAGAAGTACAGGAGGAGTCTGTGTCAATTGACTCTGGAAGCTGAGAGATTGCTCACAGAGAATTACAGGAAGGGATTAGCACAGCAGGTCAGAGGGATATGTTGTAAATGGTGCAGAGGCTGATGCCTGAATATCTTTCCTAAGCATTGAGGTTGGATTGGTTTTAGATCACAGTGGGTCATTCATTCCATCCTTCTAGATTATAAGCAATAACAATACACAGATGTTAAGTGATTTGCCTAATGCTTAAATGAGCAGAACATGACCTTTCACTATCTGCTTATGCATGTTTTCCAATATTTGGCAATATATCAGGTGCCTTGTCTATTTCCTAGATATCTGAGAAGACATAATAAAAAAACACAGAGTTCTATCTTCCTAGATGTCCTACAGGAGGATTGGGGTGCTATGTATCAGACAATGACAGATTTGCCTTTGAGGATGTGGCCTAAAATTTGAGACAGTTACCATAATTTAATCATTATATTTTTGAAATAAAAGTTCCAACTCCATCCAATTTCCTAATGTAAAAATATCCATGACATCTGACTTCAGTGATATATACATATCACTCATTTTCAGATGTAAAGAACTGATAGTTTTTGGTTTAAAATGAAGTAACTCCCTTATATGTTAATACAGGAAAACTGAGTAATCAGTCTAGCTTCTCTTAATTGCCTGTGAGAGTTTACGTATCAAAATGAGCATGGCACAATTTTAAAATAGAAAAAATGTATAATAAGCACTTGTGCAAATATGAAGATCCATTGTGTGTGTGTGTGTGTGTGTGTGTGTGTGTGTGTGTGTGTGTTTCCAACATTCTCTATTCTGAAAGAGTATAGAAAATAAACAGGAAATTGTATGGCACAGATAAATCAGACTCATAAAAAATATACTATTGCTCAACAAACTAATTCAGTTCACATGAAGTCTTGATTATACCCCACAGTTATCCTATTTCATGGAACTTAAGGGAAGCACAGAGTTCTTGATTATTAGAATGCTTCACCAAGTCTGCTGATGAAGCAGAATGAAGTTTATAGAGGGAATTTTTTTTTCTGTTTTTAAGCTTAAACTTTAAATCCATCTTTGTTGTGGAAACTTGATTAAAAATGCTTACTCTAGTTCACAAGCCTTCCACAAATAATTCCTTCCCTAACTTCTTGAACAAAACTTCTTGGTCTTCTCTGTTCCTATGACTGTGAAGGTGATGTGTTCATTCCTGTGAAGCTAACCACAGGCCTTGCACTATGACAATATTTGTCTTTATAACTACTTTTCCTTGCTCCAAACAAGCACCCTTTTAAAGTCAGTCTCTTTCCACAAGCTTCTCTCAGCAAACATCTTCAAGTGTTGAACTTAGTTCATTTTGTGATCAACCACCCTACAGACACCAGCTAACTATAAACCATTCAGAGTTACCCTGTGTATCTTGTGCTCTCTGTCCTGAGACATGTTAACACATCAAACATTGAATACCACAGGCATTAATACCAAATGAGACAAAATTTACTTTTAAAAGTGAATGAATTGCCCTCCTTTTGGTTCTGAATTCCATTTAGTTCCTTCTGCCGCCATGCCTCATCTTTCTAGATTTGGCATCTCAAGTGGCAAAGTTCAATAAGAAGGGTTAGTGCTGGATTCTGCCAGCCCTAAGGAGTCCCACTGTCTCTGGGGATGGTTTCATTTCTTTTAAATGGACTTATTTGCTAAAACTTTGGTTCTTTACCTGGACATAGAGACCATAGTGAAATAATTCACAGTACAATTAAGAGAGAAATATAATAAAATTCTAACACCTTCTAAATCCCCCAGACATACATAAAACAACTTGGCCTTCATAGAATCTGATGTCTCTATCCGTCACTGGTGAGATGAACTGCCCTGGAGGAACTTCTAAGCTATAGCTTTATCACTGCATGGGTGAGCAAGACATATTACTTTGACTGTATTCCATTTATACTCACCACCAAACAGAGAGCAAATAAATGCCATAGAAGTCCACTCATATATAAAAGTCACTAATAAATGTATCATTCAAATCACAAAACTAATTCAAATCACAAATAAGTATCATCTGCTGTATATATGGCAAGTTCATGGGGAATAATTTCCAGAGGGCTTTACACATTAAACAAAAATTGAGGCTCAAAAATAACTGGCCCAAGGTCATACAGTCAGTAGTCAAACACATGGTCTAGTCATACCACAGCCCATGTGGTTTTCAATTCATTCCAGTGACCTAAGGGAGCTCCCAGTTTAGAGGAGGAAGTGTACAATCAAATAAATAATTTCAAAATATAGCACAAGTTGAGGTTTTGCTTTAAAGTCTTTGGGAACATACTCTTTCACTGAATTCCTCACAAATTCATGAAAACATCTTTTAATGAATTAATTTTTTCTTATTTTTATTCATTGGAATGTTTCCTTCATAGACAGAGTCTGGGCAGATCATGAGACTCTCCAGTGCTATGGTTTGCATAGAGGTTACTTCATGGATGATTAAGATAGAAATATATTTGACCTCAATTGTGACTAATATGGAGATTTTTATTCCCTCCCTCTTGGAGAAATTTGACACATAAATTCTGAATGAATGCTACCCACCTTGGAGTAAGGGTGCAGTCCTGATTCTGCCTGTTTGCCTGAGATTCAGATGGGATGAGATACAGAAAAGCCAGTGAAAGACTCTTGCCCACTCATTCTGAAACCACACAGCTAACTCTTGGCCCAAGTAAGCGTCATCATGCATGCTGAGACCTTGTGTGTGAACTACTCACTCTTAGCTGAGTTAATAAGAAAATTCAGTCCCCAGAGTAATCTGTAGGTACAGCATAGCCCACTTTTCTCAATGGATGTTGGCCCTATACTATGCATAGAATGATCAGAAATTGAAGTCCTAACTCTCCCCTTTGCCTTGAACCTCTGTTTTATGGAGGTGATGGAGAGGGAGGTCATAAGTTTTATGATTTCTTTTAATTTTATTTTGTGCTGTATATCTCTTTGGTTTTAGATGAAGTTCATTCTCAAAAAGAAAAGTAGTCTGCATGAATTTTAGTTCTTAAAATAAAGTCTTTTGTTGTTTGTGTGTTTGTTTTGCCAGATCTACCTAAGGATTTGAAATTCACTAAATAGAAAAGACAAACTTAGAGTGGAGAGGAATGAGTCATGGGTTAGGGTAGTAGACTCTGGATGATGTCTCATCATGGCAGGAAGAATCAGAAGAAAAAGTAAAATAATAATAGTAATAGTAATAATAATAATAAATTATTATATATAAGGAATTCGTGGCCAAGAAGAGGCCATGTTGACTGGCTGTGAGGAGTTTAAGAGTCCATGTTAGACTCTCTTCTTTGGAGCATCAGATAAAGCTTTCAAAGGTGATATGGATAGTTTTTCTTCTCTGATTTTGATGAGTTAGGAAGAAAACCAAACAAATCAAATTGTGAACAATTACAAAATGGTACTTTTGGCTTTACACCTAAAAACTGAGATCCTTCTTTTTCTAACAAAGCTTTGCTTGCTGATCTTTAAAGTTTGCCTCATCAAGAAAGTATTTTACCTGTTTGAAGAATAGTTGGTTAATTCTCAAGATGCTTTGTGCTTTCTGTCATTTTCCACTCCTCTTCATGTAACTTTCTCATTAAATTTGTAGAAACAGCAAAACATCCTAAACAGAAGATAAGAGATTCTTCTTAAGCTAAGGTATCATTAGCTTATGAAATTTACCCCTCCTTGGGAACACTGAAGTGGCCTAAAGGAGATCATAAAACTATATAAAAACTAAACTAAAATTCATAGTTTTAAACTATGTGGTAACTCAAACAAAACATAGATATATGTTTGTGTGCTAGTTTGAATAAAAATGACCCCCATAGGCCTGTATATTTGAATGCTTGGTCACTGGGAGTGGCACTAGTTGACAAGGGTTAGGAGATATGGCCTTGTTGGAGTAGGTGTGACCTTGATAGGGTAGGTATGCCCTTGTTGGATGAAGTGAGTCATTGGGGGTGGACTTTGGGGTTTCAAATGCTCAATCCAGGCCCAGTGTCTTTCTCTCACTTCCCGCTGCCTGTGGATCTGGATGTAGAACAATCAGGCTACTTTTCTAGCACGATGTCTGCCTGCATGCTGCCATGCTTTCGTCCAGGTTGACAATGGACTAACCCTCCAAATTGCAAACTGTTACCAATTAAATGCTTTTCTTTTATCAGGTTCTATGGTCATGACATCATCTCTTTACAACAATAGAACACTGACTAAGACACTAGCAAAACAAACAAACAAACAAAAAATTTGAGATGATCATTACATATATCTGGAGATAGAAATATCAGGAGATGGAAATACCTCCTAACCCAGTTTCAGATTACATCTTTCCACATCTATTAACAAAATTTAGATATTTCAAAAAAGGCATAACCAGGTTATCTCTAAGGAGATTCTAGATTCTGGTAAGATGACAATTAATACTATTACAATGTTACTTATAGTCAACTTTACACCAAAGCACATGACTTTCAAGTCACAACCTTCCACCTTTTGTCCACATAGGTTCATGGCCATCTTATAATATAAATATATTCTAATCAAAATCAAAAAGTCTCCATAGTCATTAACAGTTCCAACACACTCAAAAGGCACATACTCCTGACATATGTTGGCACAGAAAAAAACATTCTTATTCCAAAAGGTAAAAGTCAGGACATAGCAAGGAATGCTCTCAAACCAATACCAAAATTTAGCCGCAAACCAAATCTAGCAGCTCCATATCCAACATATAGAGCTTGTGATAGAATCAGCTGGACTCCTCATTAATTATGTAGCCCCATCTTTTGGGTTCTGCTACCTTGTTGGAGCCCACCTAGGTTTTTCCCAGCAGGACTGCATATGAGGATGATTGGACCACAGGCCTGGGTACCAGGTGGTTTTAAGGGTCTACACTTGGCTGTACCTAGCATGGGGGAGGTCCTTTGCTCCTCCCCTTGGCATTGTTATAAAAAGCCCTTTGGAATAAAGTTAGGGGCCAGTGGATAAGGATCTAGGCCCACCCAAGGTTGTCCTGTGTTTCTATCTGTTTCTCTTCCCTCTTTATTTCTCTCTAAATCTCTTATTCCTCATTCCTCAAGACTCCCTGGGGTAAATAAAGGTGGGAGCTGGTCTCCCACACTGCCTGTAGCATACACTTGTTTCTTGAGTAAGCTCAAGTCCCTGGGCAGATACCCACCCACCCCCTTAATTATGGTATCTTCAACATCCTGGAGTATCCATAGCAACTTAGTCATCACCTTCACAGTTTCATGCAATGGCCTTCTTATGGGGACTCTGACCCATCTACACATTGCCTAGCCTCTGGTGATTTTTAAAGCCAGTACCCTAGAGAGACAATACTTGATAGCTCTGCTGCCAGCTTATGAGATTAGCCTGGTTCCTTCCTATCAGAGATGTATCCTTTTCCTTTTGCTGACCTTGGGGAAACACCACCTTAGGCACAAGCTTTTGAGGAGCAAGGGAGTTACTCAGCTTAGACTTTCATTAAGTGAATGTGGGTCTAAACAAGATGGGACCTGTAACAGGTGATGTTTTGCCCTCAGGACACCTTCCCTACACATTCAGTGCAGTACAAGAGGATTTGCTTCAGTAATAGTTCCCAGCACCAGCCTGAATTCTCTCCTATCTTGAAATTTATGCTCCCAAACAAATTAGTTCATTATCTTTCAGTGTAGCTTCAGTCAGGTTCTCAGAACATGGGCAAAATGAAGGCAGATTCTTGGCCGCAACATCACAAGAATGGCCCTTGGCCCAGACCTTGGCAGAGTCTATATTCCCCTCTGAAAAAACATGAGCTGAGCCTCCAGTGTCTGCATTTCTCTCAATATTATTGTTATCCAAGCTTCTACCACAAAGCCCATTAAACTCCGTGTTTGGCGAACTTAAGACAATTTTCTGACTTAATGTCCCAAACTCATCCACATACCTGCTACATGACTCCATTTTTTGGTACCAGTTTTTATCTTAGTATCTTTTTCTGTGACAAAATTCCTACAAAAGAAACTTAAGAAAGGATGGCTTTCTTTTTCTCACAGTTCAAGGCACAACCATGGCATAGGGCATGCCAATAATAGTAGAGCATGGGGCCACTGAACACTTTGTGCCCATAGTCAAGAAGAATAGAGTAGTGAATGCATGTACTCAGTGCACTGTCCCCTTTTTATTTAGTCTAGGACACAAAGCTCATAGGATGATGTCATTCATTTTTAGGTTGGGTTTTTCCAATTGAATTAACACAATTAAAACAATATCTCCCAGGAATGGTCAAAGGTTTGTCTTCCAGGAGATTCTAGGTTCTAGAGAATTGACAACACTAACGATCACATTGTGTAAGTATAACGACCTAAGTTTGGAATTCCAGCACCCACATTAAAATTAGACTAAGTGAGGTTAACATTTGTCTATAACTCCAGTGCAAGGGGCTTAGTCATCAGGCAGCCTAGGGCAGTCAGTTATCTGCAGGTTCAAGGAGAATATTTCTAAAACTAAAGTACAGAATGATCAAGGAAGATAACCGATGTTGACCCATTTCTTTTTTTTTTTTCTTTTCTTTTTTTTTTTGGTTTTTCGAGACAGGGTTTCTCTGTGTAGTTTTGGTGACTGTCTTGGATCTCACTCTGTAGATCAGGCTGGCCTTGAACTCACAGAGATGCACCTGGATCTGCCTCCCAAGTGCTGGGATTAAAGGCGTGTGCCACCGCAGCCTGGCGACCCATTTCTTTTTCTCCTCCATTCCCCACCCCCCTTTTTTTCCCTTCTTGTCTTTGTCCACTTCCACGGCATCTTAGAGTCTAATACACAAAAATATTTCCTCAAGCAGTTTAAAGATTTGGGGTAGTAAATGTTTGGTTGAATTTTGTTTTAGAAGTTAAGAGTTTAGTAAGGTTTCACTAAGGATTTCTTACATCTGGGACCATGAGATGGCTCGATGGGTAAAAGCACGTTGTTGTTATACAAAAGACGGAGGTTTGCTTGCAGGGTGCACTCACACATGGCTGCTCATAGCCACCTGAAACTCCAGGTTCAGAGGATTTGATGCCCACTTAGGACCTCTGCAGGCACCAGATATACATGCAGTATATATTGGCAGAAAACTAACCATAAAATAAAATAAACCTTAAAAAGTTTTTGTGCATTAAAGAATTCAGTTACATACTACTTTGATGCCTTTACACTTTTAAAAAAATGAAAATGATTACAAGAATTTTGAAAATTCTTACTAAGCTGTGAGATCCTAACCAACGAATCTAAATACACCTAACTACACCTGTATTCTTTAGGAAATAGAAAATATAAGATGATTAGTGTTTCTCTCAATAAAAATAAGTAGTATTGCTCAAAAGTTATAAGGTTACTTCATGTCAGATAATAGGATGGGATAATAAGTATTTAAAAAGAATCCCAATTATTCCACAGTCTATAGTTGCTTCGGCTCAGATTATCAATTATTAAAGGGAGATACTCTGCACATATGGAACAATTCCCAGTAGTTATGAATTTTAAGATAAAAAAACGTCAAAGCCAGGTTGCACACCTTCTAATGAGTTGTTAGCACGTGGCCTCCTAAACAGTACAGGATCTTGCCATCCCACTTGATTGACCATGAGAATGAGATGATAAGACTCCATAGTTGAAGATATCACAACACTGGTTACGTAATGGAGAGAAATCAAGCTGGAACCAAGCTAGAAGTTTCGGCTTCCTCTCTGATGGGTAGCTTTTGTAGTTCTCTAAGGTGTTTGGAGGCTGCTGGAGGAGAAAACGACCTTGACCTTGACAGTGACCTTGCCCAGCTATGAAATCTATAAACTATGACAAAATAATATCAGGCTCAATAGTTCAATAGTGGCACAAGGGTTGTGGGAGTTATTAGCTGCCCCCTGATTGGATTTGAGGCCCACTTCACAAGAGAGAATCCATACTTGATATTTTAAACCTAGTCAAAAACCCATGGTGGGACCATTATAGGTCCTAGGCTAAAATTAATACCCGTGTTTAGCTAAGTTGACATAGTGTCAAGCTTCTTTCTATATATTTATGCTAATATCGGTAGACAAGTGTTACTGCCAGCCTTAAACCGAGAACCCTCTTTTCAGTGTACGGTATGGATTGAAGATACTCATAGCTTCAAGAGATGGTGAGAATAACTGAGGGACATGGGTTCAGTCCTAAACCAGATATTTATTCTATTCCCTTTAAGTATCAGGAAAAGTCGAGAAGAAAGGGTGGAAAAAAATGGAAGATCTAGGAGCTATAAAGCACTAGGAAATGTTGCTATGGCCAAGACACAAACACAGAAGCCATGAACTTGCAGTGGTTGTTGACACCTGCATAAGAGTGGGTAGGTAGATCAACAATCAGGTAAATGGAGGAGGGGTTGAGACCTCCCTAAGCATCTTTGTTCTCTGCAATGCACAGGTTCAGGGAGACAGGGAGACAGGGAGTCATGTCCTTTGTTGTGTTTTCCAAAGGGTAGTTGCAACTCGATGGTCACACAAATAGCCCTGGTTAAGTTAAATGAGACACAATTCCAAACCAAAAGTCAGGAATCTTGGGAATGGACTGGTATGGATGGGGAAGCGAAGTGGTAAGACTAGAAGAGATAAGAAGTGGAAGGAAGTAGCAGAGGGTAGGGAAATGACGATAATCCTAATATAAAATACTGCATAAGTAAATGACATGATCAAAGATCAGAATTAATCAAAGAAAAAAAGATGTTTGGAGTTGTTATTCTGTTCTTCCTTTCATTTCCTAGAGTTTTTAATTCAGGTAATATATAAATGAAAAATAAGAAAATTCAGAAGAAATGAGCAGTACATTTATCTCTCAGCTTTACAAGAAGTACAGTGACTATTATAACTTTCTCAACTAATTTTGTAATACAATTACAGGGCTCATTCATATTATTGTTTGGAAAATTTACATATTCAAATTATTACTATTTTAACAGTAACACGAAGACTATTTCTTCTCAGTTTTCAACTTTAGAATACTAGGCTTATGGATATGACGTATGGAATTTCACATTGGGAAAATTAGTAATAAATTTTATACAGTATTTAAAAACTTAAATAGGTTATATATAGTTCACTTTTGTTGCTCAATGATATTATGATAAATGTTTAAATGTGTTGAGAAATGTTTAATTGGGTATCATACAATCTCTGCCAGCACCCTGTCAATAAGATCAAATGAGCGGGAAACAGATATGCTGTTAGATATAATTTGTAGCATTTTTCCAAAGTTTTGTAAAAATCCCAAAATACTTAATGGAAGATATTGCAGCATACCTAAGAAGTGATACTGTACAAGTAAATACTACATTATATATGTGAGAACAACATATAATATTATATATGATATACAAATAGCAATACTTGGTGAATCAAGCTTTGGTATTTTTCCCCTGTGCTATTCTTAGTCAGTTGGCACATTTACAGAGTTATTCTATGCAGGTCAATCACAAAAGCATGCTCCTTACAGAATAAGTCACCACATTATACTCTGAATTCACATTAAAGACTTTGATGTATAATTTTGGAGGTAGAAAGCATTCTGATATAAAAAAAATGGGTTTATTGAATAACCAAGTGTTCTAGTAATATCAATAAAATTCTCCTCTTGAGAATCTCAGACTTTAATTTCTGTTTCTATACACATAAAAAAAATCTCTCTCTCTCTCTCTCTCTCTCTCTCTCTCTCTCTCTCTCTCTCTCTCTCTCTCTCTCTCTCACACACACACACACACACACACACACACACACACACACACACACACACATTTTTGATTAAAGAGAATAAAGCCATTGCACTGGCCAACTTCTTTTAAAGTAACCTAGCAGAGTCCCCACACTGTAGAATTTTGAAACCTCTAGATATATGGTCAAATTGAATAATGCTCAATTAATTTGTTTTCTGTACTGAAGTATTTGCATGAGTCTCAATATAAAAACAACAAAAGTGACCAACAGGTTCATTACAATATTTGAGTTTATGATTAATGTTTATAATGAGGAGAATAATTTATGCCATAGTAATTGCTTTCCATTTCCATTTCTTTCTTTACAAAATATGCAAATATATTCTGTCTTGTTTCATGCTATATAATGAATCTTTGAAATCCATGCAGAATAGAAAAAGCTATCATCTGAATTCCTCCAGAATAGCAATGTCTAATAAACATTTAAGACCCATTAATCTTAAATGCCTGGTTGGAAAACAAATGGTTTTCTTACCTGCAAGTGCTTTTCTTATAAAATACTAAGACACTGTCTACACAACAGCACCTTCATAAGGAAGACTGGATGTGTGGAACAAATGGTAATTTGCCATTTGTTTACTTTCAGGTGTGCTGAATAGACTAAAGGATGAAAGTCTAAAATGAACCCCCAGGGCCTCATGGGTACACCTATGGGAGGGGTTAGCTAGTTCTCACTTCACATAGACTTGGTGCGTTTCTCTCAGTTCTTCAGTCTCTAGTGGCATTTTATTCTCATACTGCAGATAGTAATGCCCATGAGAACAACTGATAAAAAAAAGAGAGAATCATGAAGGTCCTGTAGGGTGTTAGAGTTGTTTCTTCCACTGTTTCATTCCTCTAATTAAAACTGGATTGAAACCTCAAGAAAGTTTTAAGTTTCTTTACCATGACAGACAAAAAGAAGGGGGGAAGGGGGCATGATATTCAGAGGTCCTTCGCAGGAGCCATAAAGCTGAATTCCCCAGAGGCAGGATTTGCTACACATAGTTTCATTTTTCTTCTCTGTAGTGGTGCTCCTTTAAGAAGAAAGCATGTGACGTAAGTAATGTTTTAGTCTATTATAAAAGTCAAATTTCCTTCAACTTTAAGAATTATAATAAAAGATAGATCTAATTCATTTGATAAAATGTCCTTTCCTACACTCAACCTTAATCTACTCCTTTTATTACTGTAATATAGTTTACATAACAGTATATCATGTTAGGGTATGAATAATATAATACAAAAAGTAGTTTTAAACAACAATTCAAAAGGAAACCTGATGCTATCACATTGGAGATGCTTGTGGAAAAAAAAACTCACTACCAAGATAGTTTATAACATTCTATTATTGAAACAACAACAAAGACCTCTCCTGAAGCACTGTAGAAGAGGTTGTTCCCTAAAAATAGAAATTCTTCCAATTAAATTATCAGAGAGGCAATAAGATGGAACATTCTTAGGGTTCATATACTTCTTATGACCCATGTAAAGGAGGAGTTTAAAAATAGGAATTTGAAGAGAGCAGTTCCCAGAGCAATCTTTTAGAAGCACAGTATTGAGAGAGTAAAGAGATAGCCTCATATCACACTGTCTTAGAGTGTGCGCATGTACACATGTAGAGGCCTATGTGTATGATTATTTTGTACATCTCCCTTCACAGTGCACAGATCATTAAGGAAGAGTGACATAAATTTCCAAGGTATTTCCTTTTCTGTATGTTGGAAATTTATATTAAAGAGCAATGACCATTTTCTATATTCAGTCAACTGAAAAGAATGCTTTGCAAATGAATGAAACAGCCTTTGCTTCTTTAATGAGACACCTGAAAGTAATGGCAGTTCACTGTATCATTTAAAGTATTTCAGTATTATAAATATCAGTCAAGTTAGTGTGATCTTAAGTTATATTGGTGTCTATGTTTGTATTAGATGTAAAATAAGACTCATTCATTCTAAAAGCAATGAAGTATTATACTCCAGGTAGGACTTAGATCATTAAATATTACATGTACACTATAATGTGAAATAAGATTCACTGAATAACGTTAATAGATATTTCATAATTCATAGATAAATCCATTAAATTAAAAGCAATCAGTTGAGCATTTTCACTATTCATTTCCCCATGTGTGTTTGCTTTCATAATTAATTTGGTTCACTCAAGTGTATATGCAGTGTGACTTGCTGGGAATTAGAGGCACACATTTTTGTTTATGACAACATGTAAGTCTTGAGAAAGGACATTATCATAATGATGTCAAATATACAGAAAGAAAGTCTTGGAAAGATATTTCTTCATAGGAGTAATAGAGGGACAAGAATCCTGATTTCTTTCCTGTGAATTTAGAGGAAACAAAACTGTATCAGTATTACAGCAAAATGTTTTCTACAGTCTTTTGAAAAAAAATACATGATAGCCAAGGATTTGCAGGCCAAGAACGATGGAGAACGAATTGAAAAATCCATCTCCCTTGATCAGCCTTGGACTGTGTATTGTCAGAGTCATATTTATTTAAAAAGCTTCCTCAGGCATTTATCAGCTCAAGAATATCTTAAACTACCAGGAGTCATAAAATATCTAAGACACTGTTTGAGGAGACTGAATTTCTGAATGAAGAATAATTAGGAAAAGCTTAATTTCAGCTTAACAATATCACAAAATATCTCATTCTTCTTGATTACAATATGGTTCACTTCCAAAGAAATGCATTTACAGAGTCATCATAAAACATTTTGTGAGTGTGTTTCTTACAGATAAAAAATAAAAAGAACAACATAAGTAAGTAGTAAGTAACTTCAAAAGACAGATATCAAAATTTTTAGATGATCCATGAAAAGCACATTAAATTTCAAGAGTTCATTGGAGCTAATAGGAAGTCACGGACTGGTCAACTCCAGTACTTGATTCCTTAGGATTTCAATAAAGGAGATTGAGGAGAACATTTTTATAATGTACACATGGAAAAAGTCAAGAAAAATTTTGCCTAAATAAAGGACAATAATAGCCTTATAAATTTCTAGGTGATAGTTAATTAGAACTTTCTAATTTATAATATCCCTAATTATGGGTTAGTGGGCAATTTCTAATTGTTAAAGCTTCAGCGCCATTTTTCCAGGGTGTTGCAGTATATAATGAGTTGAGCTTTGATTGTTACTATAAACATTAAAGCTGCAGAGTAACCTTTTTTATTTAAGTAGTGAAGTTTGACCCAGGAGTAACTCCTCAAATAAATTTTTACTAACCTCTTACTAAAGGGTTTTCATTCTTTATATATTAGAAACTATTTTGAGCACTCCAGGTTTCATATATTAGCCTTTTCAATGAGGTTACTCTTATGAGATTAATTTTATGCTACATAGGTTTTTATGCCTTTATGTATTCTTCCCTTTCGGCTGAACTCTGAATTCTTCCTAGTAGCTCTGTACTGTTCTTTACTGGGATAATAAAATGCCTATGTAAAGACTTTGGAAAGATTTCCAATACGGCTATTTTCTTTTCACATGTTCTTTACTGCTTTAAACCTGCATGTAACAATAAATTTCACTGAAAATCAGTTAGAAACTGATTTCATTAACTCACTCATAATTTTAATGTATAAACAGAGCAAGTTCCTTATAATACTTATAATAGAGTGTATAAAAACAAATAAAACAAAACAAATAAAAACTTCCATTTGTCTCTGGTGTCTGAAAAGGACATTTAAGACTTCTAAAACATCCATGACAGAAGCAGGAGTGCCATGGTTATCCATAATCCTTGTATCATATGCCTTTATGGTAATGAGGAAATGTGATGGGTTCCTAGATAACTTTAGGATGTCACTAGTTACCAGATATCAATCACATGGTCATACAGTTGGGGTTTTCAATACAGAAAAAAAAAAAACATATAAAGGAGGTAGGTGGGGAGATGGAGGTAAGTCACAAAACATGCCATTTAATTATCATGTCTATGAAATAAAATTCTAATGAAAAGTCTGTACACAAAGAGCTTAAGGGAACTTTTTTTTTTTTTTTTTTTTTACTCTGACATACTTTCACTTTGCGCTCTGGATATGTATCCTTTGCAATAAAAATTTGATCAAGAGTGCTTTATTTGGTACTGGGTAATAATTATCCAGCACTTTGTGTGGGAAAATGTAGATATAACAGTCTTATTAAATAAGAAACACAGAGCCAACTGCAGAGTTAAAAGCCCAAGAGGTCAGAGCAGTAGCTAAGAGCTGATACTAAAAACCCTTTCTTACCCTTCGCTGCCGCTGCTGTCCTTCCCCTCTGAAAGAGACCTACTTCCTGTGTATCTTTTTATTTGCTTTTTGTTTTATCTTTTTATTGGTTGTAAACCCAACCATATGACCTCCTTGTCACTGTCTGTCTATACAGACCTCTAGGTCTTTTATGGTTGGTATTGAGATTAAAGGCGTGTGTCTCCATGTTGGCTGTATCCTTGAACATACAGAGATCTATCTGTCATGTGATAGGGATTAAAGGTGTGTGCCACCACTGTCCGGCTTCTGTTCTGGCTTGCTATTAGCTCTGACCCCCCGGCAGCTTTATTTATTAACATACAAATAGAATCACATTTCAGCACAGATCTCACCATATTTCCCCTTTTCTATTTTAATAAAAAGAAAAGAGGAAAACCGTTATAACTAATATAAGAAAAACTATATATAAAAGTACAATAACTATATACCATATATACAGGCAATAAATACTTAAACAATGTCTAGTCCTTTTGTATTTGACAAATTTAGAGAAAATAATTTTATTATCTATCTTATTTTGGTAAGTCCAAAATGTATCTGATTTACTTTTATCTTAACTTATATTACTAACAGAACTATCTTATAACATCTTTTAAATTTATATACTTACTCTTTAGTGAGGTTTTTTTAATTTTTAACAAGGAAAACTATAACTATTTAAACTTTAACTATAACTATTTAATCTTTAACTCCCTCAGAGACCCAAGAAGGTAATATTATATAACAAAAATAAAAACAGGAAGTGCATGCAAGCAGCTTCCAAAAAAAAAA